>PVJH01026864.1:0-29392 GCA_004026705.1 Nesogale talazaci
AGTTCACTTTCTCTTGCACTAAATTTATTGCAATTGTATATAATCAGGCAATATGTGAGCAAAATGAAATAGTGGGATTTCAATGTCACCTTTATAGAATCTATCATGCAGAAACCAGGGCATAATAATTTTATTATCTTGGAATCTACTCACTGTCTCAGGATGTTTATTATTCAGAATAATGTATTGAAGATGCCTGATGATATCTAGCTTTTTATTACTTTATTCCAAATTATCGTTACTAGGTTATAATTTTTATGAAACATCTGAGTATTTGACATTGACTTTTTTGGAAGAAATCAGCATTGCTAGTAATTAGTCACATTTCTCATAGCTCTTTATATATGAATTAGCATGGAGTATTTAGTTTTCTTAGAGCCAATGCCAGGGTTTTAAAAGATTTTCTAATTCTTTCATTTTGATAATGTGGAGGTAGGATTGCTTTGTTTTCTGTTTAACTCTGAACACCTAATAATTCTGGTTGTTCCTTAATTAGAAAAAAATAAGCATTCTTGAAACTCTTTCATACAAATCTGTAGGTTTACATTTAATTGCATGCAATTGTTCTTTCCAATCTCTTTATTAATGCTTTAGGTTTATAGTTTTTTTCCATCTATTGGCTTCAATTACTGGCTTTTTACATAGTGTTCCTGATTTTCTTGTTATCATTACCTTTTAACAGACAAGTATGCAAAAGAGGTTGTTAACATTCCTGCCAAATGCTGGTTTTCCATGCTTCCTGGTGGTCCTGTCCCAACTGCTCCTAAGTATGTATCTTGTTAATCCTTTTCTGATATCCTTAAGTCCCCTAATGAGCATTATTTCACTTCGCTTTTGTGTCTCCCTTATTTTTAGTCTACTTTCCTTGATGATTAGCATAATGTGTTCTTTCATTCTCTCCTTTTCTGTTTTCTTCACAGTTCTTTTCTGTATTCATTTCTTTCACCAATCCTTTAAAGAAGATTACTATATTTTTAGAGAATTTTTATATAGGAAATTAGTTATGCTTTTCACATGCATCAGCATTCTCATTACTTTTTCACTTTGGTTGTTTTGTTTCCACTAATCTAGCCTCCTTGTACCCCATACTGTTTTACCTTTGGTCTATGGTAAATGTTGGCTGTTAGGTCTTATTTAAATGATTGTCTAATGGAGCACAGTGGTCACTAATCCTTAGCCCTATTTTATGACAGTTAAAATACAGTGGCTATTTTCCCCTTTCACTTTCAATGTTTGCATTTCAGAAATATACCCCTTTTTCTAGTTGTAACTACCCTTTACATTATAAATTTGGTTTGCATATAAAAACCACCAGATTCCTCCTTGCCTTTAAATATGTTTATTCTTTCTAAACATTTACAAACCCAAGATGAAAGACAACCCCTGGGCAACTGATAAAAGGGAACGTGCATTACTT
Source organism: Nesogale talazaci (assembly GCA_004026705.1). Classification (NCBI taxonomy): domain Eukaryota; kingdom Metazoa; phylum Chordata; class Mammalia; order Afrosoricida; family Tenrecidae; genus Nesogale; species Nesogale talazaci. The sequence goes on from PVJH01026864.1 coordinate 1,418, forward strand.
TGGAATGGCAGAAATTGGGATATCATTTATGAATTTATGGGACTTGATTCAACTCAGCAAAGTTGTTCTTGATCTCAATGCCTGACTGAAGCATCTGCATGTCTTTGTTATTTAAATGGGGTACCCTGGCTTGGAGACCAATTCCAGCCACCCAAGGTTGCTTAAAAGGAAGAGTGCTGGTTAATCAGAATCAGTTCAGATCTTGAAGACACAATTCAAAATGCTACACCACCACTCCAAGCATGTCCATTATCTCATTAGAGGTAGTTACAATGAAACCAGAAAGCTTGGGTGTGTGTCTCTCTCTTTTTTAATCGTTTTATTGGGGGCTTGTACATCACTTAACCACAATACATTCATACTTATCCTGTGCCAAACCCCTTAGCCTGCCTCCTGCTGTTCTCCAAATCTCCGCTTTTCCACTTGAGTTCTTGATTTTGGCTTCTCATCCCGTCCTCTCCCCATTCCCCACTGCCCTACCACCTGCCCTGCTCTCATTACTTTATATATTATTATTTTTGTCATATCTTACATTTTCCAATGTCTCCCCTTGCCCAGTCCTCCGATGACCATCCTCCAGATAGGAGGTTATGTGTAGGTCCTTGTGATTGGCTCCCCCTCTCTACCCACATTCCCTCCACCCATCCAGTAACTCCACTCTCACTACTAGTCTTGAGGGGTTCTTTTGTGCCGGGTTCCCTGAATTTCCAGTTTCCATCTGTACCAGTGTACCTCTTCCAGTTCAGTTGGATTTGTAGGGTAAAATTGGGATCATGATAGTTGTGGGGAGGAAGTCTTCAAGAACTAGAGGAAAGTGGTTTGTTTCATCGCTACTTCACTGCACCCTGACTGGCCCTTCTCCCCGTGATTCCTCTGTAAATCGCCCAAGAATGGGCCTTGGGTCCCCACCCTGTTTTCTGTAAATTGCCCAAGAATGGGTGTTGGGTCCTTACCCTGTTCTCCCCCTCATTTGTAGTGATGTGCTTCATGTTCTTTGATGCTTAATACCTGCTCCCTTCCATCACACAAGCTGGTGTGCTTCTTCTGTGGTGGGCTTTGTTGCACCTGAGCTAGATTGCTTCTTGTTTACCTTCAAGCCTTTAAGACCCCAGACACTATATCTTTTGCTAGCCGGGCACCATCAGCTTTCTTCACCACTCTTGCTCATGCCCCCACATGTCCTCAGTGATAGCCATGGGAAGGTGAGCACCCAGTGATAAGGCCTTTTCTGTTTGATTCCTGCAGTCTAATCCTTTCAATACCTCGTGGCCACACTTGCTGTGCTTCTTCTGTGCGGGTGTGGCCACTTCTCAGCAAGATGGCCTTTTGTTTATCTTCAGGCTTTTAAGACCCCCAGACACTATATCCTTTGATAGCTGGGCACCATCATCTTCACATTTGCTTATGCACCCATTTTACTCCAGTGATCGTATTGGGCCAGTGACCATCATGGAATACCAGATTCATAGAACAAAGTATTCTTGCATTGAGGGAGCCCTGGGGTGAGGGCCCAAGGTCCACTTGCTACCTTAGTACTGAACCTATAAATATATGGTCTTAGATTTATTCCCTCCTTATCATAAATAATTATATTTATCTATGTACATGCTTGAGTGTAGACTGCTGCAGGTGCTCTTTGCCTTCTAGTTCTTTCCTCTATTTCCTTTTGTCTTCTTTCTGCCCCACCATCATGCTCCACCTTTATTTGCGTTTCAGTACTTCCTCTCAGTTACATTACCCTTGCTTAGCCCTACCAGACTTCCCACACTCTCCTTGCCACTGATTCTGGACCACTTGTTCCACTCGTCCATGAGCCTGCCCATGTCCCCTCCTCACTCTGCCCCTGTGCACCCCAGGAACCATCAGACCCATCATTCTCTTCTACTGACTGTCTAACCAGGAATGCTCCCTTCTTGATTTGGTTCATTTGGGGGGGTCAGTCTGTATTGCTTTCCCACCATGTGACCCCCAAAGTGTCCTCTGCTGCTGTCTGCTTCAGTAGGGAGATAGTGTGACACATCTTGTTGTTTGCTCAGTCCTTTCTACGACCCATTAGGTCCCTGCAGGTATGTAGTCCTCTGAGCATCGTGGTGTGTCTCTCTTTTGAGGCTAACTCTCCTAGCATTTGTCCTTGAGCCATAGTAGAATCTTCTCTATAGTAATTTAGCAAGGTGCCTGGCTTCTTAGATATTCAAACATCCTCTTATTCCATAGTTTAGATAGGCTTTATTTTTTAACAAGTTTTGTTTATCCTTACTGTACTTTTTCTCTTTCGGTCCATAATTTTTAAGTATGAAATGAAAGTGAAAAGTTTCATTTAACAAAAGGGTAAGGGGCTATTTGTGGATATATTTCAAATCCTATTGATGAATGTAGTTTTATTTTTCCAAAGAGCAAGATTTCTGGAATAAAATTTGAGACTCAATGGATTGAAAACAGATTCTACTGTTCTGTTTTTATGTAATACTCCTCTTCAGAGAGAGAGGATGAGCAAGGAGTGAGAACAGATAGCAGCTTTTAAAAGATAGAAAGCCTGAAGAAAATCAAGAACAGTAATTTCCCTCAGGGTTAATCTAAAGCTTTGTAAATAAAACGGGAGAGTTTTGATAGCTTGGAAGAAGAAAGACTAGAAATACTATTTTATAGTAGGATTAGTTCACTTGGAAGGTACTCATTGCTTGTGGAAAGTATAAGGGAGACAGTAGAAAGAAAGCTTAGAGAAAACACCAAATTACCTTTCAGCCACTTAAATTATTTCTGCAGATCCTATTACAGTAGAGAAAAAAATGGCTGCAGAACAAATCATAAGAATTCTTATATTCAGCTGTCCACCAGTCACTAAAGAAAAGTGGGAGAGGCAATAAAAAGTGCATTCCTATCCTATTCAACACTTTGTCTTCTTCAGATGCAGATGCTGGGTAGCCCTGCTTCAAAGTTAAAATTTGGTACAAATTAATTCAGACTCTTGACTTCAGATAGCTTTTCCCCCCTCCAATTCGGAAGGGCTTAGCTTTTTTTTTTTTTTTCACTTATTTCTTAAGCAAAATATCATCTCATTCATTTCTTGTAGTCATTTTTTTGTCCAAATGTAAGAGTGACTTTCTTTTTGCATCAGAATTCATACTAAGTTTTTAGTATAACTTTTACTAACAATTGCACTGGTAGTCAATTTCTTCTTAGAGCTTCAGAAGGAAAGTGCAGCATATTGAACTCAGCTTTAAAGAACTCCGTTCATTCTCAATCATTTCTAGAGCTGATCAGAAAACAGTAAATTTATACAGCAGCAGACGTGTGAAAGCTTCAGTATGACGTATGTCTGTGTTTTGAAATAGAGACTGAACCATAGATAGCAATAATCACATGATGAGATCAGCTGTCAAGTTTGAATAAGACCAAATTGAGTAACACAATAATTTCAAATAATTAAATGAACAAAAATAGACTATATGCAAATTTTTTCATTCACTCTAATACTCTCGCTTCCATATTCATAAAACTAAAATCTACAATAATTTTACTCTTAAGGGATGTTTTTCTCTGTTTATTAGTTAATACTCAAAGTTAAATTTTAATGTAAAGATGATATCAGAAAAATATTCCATTGATATAATCTCCTTTCATTATATGAATAAGGCAACAGTAATTGTCAGTACATCACTAACAGTATTATCGAGGCTTTGAATTAATTTATTGGTACATGATTTCATAACTTTGTAATAAGTGCAAATTTAGAAAATAGAATTAGAAAATAATTTATAGTATAATTAGATATTTTCAGAGTTTTAGAAAACCAGTGACAAATTATTTTTTATTAATTTTTTTCATTCATGGCATCTTCCCCATCCCTTTTTCAATCTTTCCTCTAGCTCTATAATCCACTTGTGAATTTCTAATGATCGGTACCTAAAATATTTCCAGTCTTCCCCTTTTTACCTCTTTTCATTGTTTTGGGTTGGTAATAAACTCTTAGAATCAATATGTATTTTTTCTTTTTTTTTCTTTGTGGCATCACTGCCCTGGTGGGAATAGGAAGTCCAGCCATGCTCCTCGAGAGCTGCTGCTGGATTTGAACTGTCGACCCTGTGAACCACAGTCCCGCACACAACCACTAGGTCAGCAGGGCTCAGTCTGTATGTATTTTTTCATAGAGGCTTATTACATCAAATAAAATGGCATCAAGAAATATAGAAGTCACAGAAAAGGGTTGCATTTGCTCTATTTATTGGTTGGTGATAGTTTCTATGGAAAAGCAGAAATGATTAAGAGGTCTATAAATTTCTGAAATCTAAGTTAAAAGGTTTTGCTAGTAGGATTCCAGATCATTCATGCCTGGATATGTCCCAAATAGTACATGCTCAAATGTGTGTCTGATCAGTGACATGTTCTCTCAGTAATATACTTGTCTTAATATCCTTAGGGTGCTTAAAAAAAAAAAGTTGATCAAATTGTGATATCCAAGGCAATCTGCTGGCTAAATTCAAGGCAGGAGTGGTAAGCTCAGAAGACTGTGACAACATTTGCATAGGACCCCAAAGAGAGAGTACTGTTAATTCGTTTTTTTAAGGAGATAGGATGGTTACAGACAGGACTATGAAGAAGATTTAAGAAAGATTAAAACGATCAGGAAAAAGACTAGAAGAAAGTCCTGCTTAGGAATACACTGCTCATTCTTCAAGGATCTCATCAAGAGTGGTCCCAAAGGAATTTTGTACAGCCTGATCCTGTCCCTTCTGACTGCATTAAAAAAAATATATATCCAAGCACATGATTTTGAATTGTTTGAAGTTGCCAATTCTGTTGTATCAAGATGATATAAATTAAACAACACGGAATTCTTTGAGAAAAAGTTAGAAAAATGGAAACACTACCCTCAGAAGTATATAAACCTATATAGAGAATATGATAATAACTTCATATTTTGATGTTTTCTTTGTTTTGATGTTTCTTTGGTTTCTGTGAATTTTTTTGTAGCAGTACTTCTTGACTTACCCTCATGTGAAGCCCCAGTGGCATAGTGGTTGTGAGCGGGACTGCGGCCCACAGGGGTGGTGGTTCAAATTCAGCAGCAGCTCTCCAGGAGCAAGGCTGGACCTCCCACTCCCACCAGGGGGCAGTGATGCCCCAAAACAAAAACATAAAACAAACAAAAAATATCATCACTTGGTAAATATATACTGTATTATGAAAACTTGAAGATTTGGTTATTTACATAAAACTTTCCACTTATAAGTTTAAACAGAAACTATTAAAATGTGCTGTCCAAAAACATCAAATGCTTTATATTCAGAGTATGAAAAATAGAATTGAAGAAAACTACAGCTATTAGATTTGTAGGCTAATCCAATAAATCAAATTATCCACTAATTGTATTATAAATTGGGCAAAGCTGGTGGGACTAATTCTTTGAGCCTTAAGTTTCCTGCCTGATTCTCAGTAAATACAGTCATTTCTTGTGACTTTTGATAATAACAGTATTAACCTTAAAACCTTCCTTCTATAAAATAGTCAGAAATTCTGGATAAAACTTTAAAAATATCCTTATAATTGGATAGTTGAATCAACAAGGCATTAAGGAAACTTCTTTTCCAGGGACCTCAAACAAAGCTGAAGAAGAACCCTTAGTAAAGTGAAGCTAACACTGCAGTTGCCTGGAGAATTTGATCAGTCTCTATACCCAAGGACCTATAATTTGACTGCCATGTGGGACGTGGGCCTGTGGGAAGCACAGAACTAACTGTAACTCCTCTGTGTAAAACTGGAACCCTCCAAGATTACACCTTAGGTCACAGTGGGGTGAAAAAAAAGTCCTTACTGGAGACAAGGCACAAGAAAACATGTCTCGTTTGTCCTGGTTTTTGGATTAAGGGCCTGACCATAAAAGAGTTGAGCATAGAGAGAAAGCTGTTTCTTGAAGTATCCATAGTCACATATACTTAGCCCTTTCTAGTTTAGGCATGAAATTTATTCTCCCTTGTTTGGTACAAGAATTCCCCAAATGAGAAATTGACTAACAAATTTAACCCAAGCTGGAAAACCCCTATAGTACCTCTAAGAAGTAAAAAATAAAACAAAAAACCCAAATTGGAGGGAAATACCTTCAACTAAATGTTCTCATAAAAATAACTCCACCAAAAATAAGCTCATAACATTAGGAAATACAGAAAGACAGCATCTTAAGAGCCAACGTACACCACACAAATGCCCAAGAATGTCCAATTATAGCATTATCACAGACTATAAAATAATTGCTAAATACTTTAAAAGACATAAGAGAAGGAATGGAAAATAGACAAGGGCAAGCAGTATTATTAAATATCCAGACATATCTGAAAACAATGCCTCAAACTTAAAAAAATAAAAATTTATTGAAATCAAAGTTCCCTTTTCAAAGTAGTTGAGTGTTGAATTAAGATTCAAAATTTTCCAAGAGGAAAAAAAGTATTTCCTTTTGAGTTGAACAGTGAGAGTCCTTATTGACATGTTCTTTACAGAAAGCACGTGCCATTTGCTGGAGTGATTTTTGTTTTTTTAACATCTGATTCACAGAATCTCTGACAGTTAAACTTATTTAGCCCCAGCACATTCCATATTAGTGTCCTATATGTTAGTTACACTAAATAGCCTCTTCAAAGTAAATCACACAACATAGAACTTGATCTTGTTAGATTAAGACAAATTAAAAATCTAATACATAGTTTTGCTGTCAAGTTCTATGGGTCAAAGGCCAACATAGTATATTGCAATAAGGCTATAGGTTACCTGTGACCCAATATTTTATCATAATAAACCAAATAGGGATGAAACACCCAGCAGTAGGCCATAAATCTGTTAACAGTGAACTGTCAATGTCCCATATACCAGAGTAATTTGTTAATTTAGAGCTGGGTCTCTTTTTTCACTAAACCTTGTAAACTCCTTTCTGAAACATCAATAAACCATCTGCTTTGACTTGTTAATCAAATGACTTTATTCAGTCTAAAGCAATTTTTTCCTAATAAAAACAGAGTATTTATCTCCATAGCCATAAAAGAGGATTGTTTTCAACTGTTCACTTATAGTTAAGAAGCACATTTAGTTTGAATTGATTTCCAATGCTTTGGTCATATCTTGTCACTTTCTATTTCTTACATACGGCATCTCAGTTTAGCCATTTAGGAAGGGAAAAACAGTTAAATTCTGGATGTGATACGGGCAGGGCACACAACCAAGAAGTTTGAGAAAGTAAGAACTCACCTAACATAGAGGTTTGTATGAGAATATCAGTAATTTAATGATTTTTCTCCTTTTGGAAGTTTTCCTCTTCAGATATTGTTCACAGATCCACTATTTCTCTACCACGGAGTTTCTCAGAGTTTGTCTTTTATTCAGTATTGCTCTGTGCTGAGTCATAGGGCAGGTAGGGTTTATCTATAATAGAAACTTTTTATCCTCCCTTAAGCTTTGCTGTGTTAGTGTAAAATACAGTCAACTTCAGGGAGAAGGGATCATAGCTTGTGAAGCCCTGTAAGGCTACCTCCCACCCAATTGACCCCCTTTTCTCCACCCTACCAAACTGGAATAAAACGAGTATTTGTGAGGTGTCTGTGGATATACACTTGATGCTGTATGAATGCGCATCTTGAAGAATCGTCTCGCTTCTTGCACCCTCTGTCCTTGGAGCTTACTGCCAGCTGGCAAATGGAGCACAGCCTCTGACCTCTGACCTTGAATCACCTCCTGTTGGACTGTTAGAAAAATGATGTCTACGGAGAGGTCTGGGCATTTGAGTTATTAATACATTTTGCCCTTCTGAAAAACAAAGAAGAAACTCATAGGTGTCCTTAATGAGCAGAGAGGCCTCAAATGCAGTGCAGCAGCACAATCATGGTGCATTCTGGGAATTGTTTCTTAGGGGCATAGCTTCTGTTTCCACTGCAAATTTTGGAACAATGTGGGGGAAATGCAACAAACTGAAAATATAATTAAAATGCCTAAAGCGGTTTTTATACCTCCTTTGGTCCCTTTTCATTCAGTCGTTCTCTAATGAGTCACCATTTAGATTTTTTGATGTTGGAGGTGGTATCTTAGAGGGAAGTTAACCGTGAAAGAGAGACAACTGTCCTATTCCACTCAACGTTCACAGGGAGGAGAAGGAGAAATCTTCTAACCTCTTAATTTAGATCTTTTGAGAGCCAAAGAAACAAAATATGAGAAGCATCCGACCTTTTGTGGTTATAGCAATGGATTGCTAATGTGGAAAGTTTTCCCCAAGAGTTTAACTTTAATTGATTTTGGCATTATTCCCATGAGATTGTTTCCCTAGTTTTTTTCCACTAAAAATGTGAACTAAATACATTACAATGAAACAGTTCTTCAGATATAAAAAAAATCCCAATTAAATATTTAACTTAATAAATAATACTTCATTTATTGAACTCTAGATGTCTTCTCACTTAACTCACAATGTAAGTGGGAGAGGTTATCAATTATGAATTTAGAGAGTTCAGTATTCTCTAAAGTACAGGTTATATTCATGGGATCAAGTGGAGTCCACTACTGGAAGCAAAAATTCTTTTGGGTATGAGTGAAAATATTATAGTCTTTTTTGGAGGAGGTATTTTTTTAAGAGACACATTTGTCTTAAAAATTACATTTATACATAACTTGAGTTATTCCTAATTAAATACTTAATGCATGCTAATAAATATACTTGTTTTATCCGATAGTGTTAACTCAAGCTTTATTAATATTTTTTAAATTCAACATAAAAAAAGATACCTGGCGTGATGGTTAGAGTTTAGGTCAAGGACACATACACTCCTAGGTGAAGCTAGAGGCAGAGACCAAACTGTCAATCATGTTTCATCTTGATAACACCTCCTTGGAGGTGTGACCTCTTGTATAAGAAAGAGATCTTCATCGGCGCCAACTTCTCTCTTGCCATTCATCTGCTGGAAGGACTGGATCCTAAGTCTCGTTCTAGGAGATATTTGCAGACCTCTCACCTTGGATCCATTTACCTCTGCGTCCACCAGACTGGGGTCTTCCTGCTTTGTCATCCTGCAGCTCCATGAGTTAGGAGACGCTCCCAGCTTACATTTTACCTATGGACTCAAACTAAACTAGACTGACTAACTTCAACCTTGTGAACCATTTCTTAATTTAAATATCACATATATATATATATATAAATATATATATATAAAGATAAGTGTCACAGATTTTATTTCTCTGGAGAACCCAATCTGACACACATGAATAAATAAAAATAATACGATTACTATTATCTAATAATAAACATTTTCACACATACTATTTTACTAGATCCTCACAAAAACCCCGTGACTTTGTCGAGTTAGAGCTTATAGTCTCTATTTTACATAAGATGAAGACGGAATTTCAGCATGTCAAATCAACCAGATGAGTATCAGAAATAAGATGGGGGGTGAGGGGAGAGAGCTGATACCAAGGATTCAATAGGAAGCATATGTTGAAAAGAGTGAGGACAACATATAAACAAACATACCTGATTCAGTTGATGCATGGATTGTGACAAGGGCTGCACAAGCTCCCAATAAAATGATTGAAAAATATAACAACTACAAACCAGTTATTTTTGTTTGTTAACCTACGCCTGCTGTGTTGCATTTATACATTACTTTGTACCTTTGGGGTTTGTATGTGTGTGGGGTGTGTGTGTGTATACTACTACTCTGTCTACGTATATATCTATACTACTATCCATGTATCTATGCAACTTAAACAAATTTTTAAAAATTTATTTTGTTCCCTTCTCCTTTCCTCTCCGTAGCCATCAAAATCCCCTTCTTTTGGTGTGAAAACCTTTTCTTTTTTTAATAATGGTCACTTTATGGGATTGACTAACTTCACTCAGCATGTCATGAAGTGCTTGACAGAGTCATCATTTGGCAGTTTGGGGTTTTCTGATTTTTGTATGGATCCCAACTCATTTATCCCTTCTTCCACCTGTGGACATTTGTGTTGTTTCCATCTTCTTGGTCTTTCTCTGCATTAGATAAACTGATGGATAAGTTTCCAGATCTTAGTATTTAGAAAGATAAATTGGACTGGAATGTGATTGAGAATACCAGAAAGTTTAATGTGGGGGAAACAGCCCCCCACAACTCATCATGGGTTCAGTAAGTGTAATTGTATGGCTAATATATATATATATATATATATATACATACACATACGCACACACATATAAATATAAAGATTATAGTAAAGTCATAGAGAATAAGAGAGAGTAAAATGAAGGAGTCGGACACACTTCATGGTAGCATGCTCACCTCCTGGAAGGCCATGATCTTAACAGCCAGCACAATGCAGGCAGAGAGGGCAGGAGAGAGAGTGATTTATTTCTAACCAAGACGTACATATCTTTTGAAGGTGTGCAAGCCTCTTAATTACAGGTAAAGACATTCATCACAGGAAGGGGCTGTTCTATAGGTAATACAGTAATAAGAGGGGGAGATCTAAGGATATACATGAACCAGGAAGGGGAGGGATTGGGGATAACACATGTGACAAGATGGGTGAATCCTAAATTCAGGAAGACAGTCTAACTTTGGATATCACTGAGCAGGTTCAACCTGTTCTCTGGCTGTCCATGGAAACAATTACGAACCTTGTCAGTAGACTGTGAGCCCCATCCGCAGCAGACCAGACTGTATAGTCTGACGGCTGAATGCCTTCTGGGAGAATATCTTTAAGTATATGATCTCCCACCATGTGCTAGCAAACAGCCTTTAATGTTTGGCATATCTTTGGGGGAGACGAATGTAGGGAAAAGTCTTACTATATCCCAGAGTTTAAGAAAGCTATGTGCACTTAAAATGTGTGTGCTAGATTAATATATTAATATCATATTGTTAATCCATAGATACATATACACAGATTATATAGAATTGTAAACATATTACTATGATATTGGCCCTGGAGATGCTTAAGACTTCTTAAAAGGACTTTCCGATTGAAAGAGTAATTTTAGGAGCAAATGCAGGGACAGGTTATGCAATAAGTAAGAAACCACTACTATTTGTGCTGAAACTGCTCACTGCAGATTAAGGTGTTAGCACAAGTAAGCACTATGGTGGAAAAAAATGTGAAATTGCTTAACACAGATTAGTAAATAAACGCAGCCCATTCATTAGGTAGCCCAATGCTGAAAAAATTCAGTCAGGTCAACACTTAATTGGTCTAATTCATGTGGTGATCTAGTTCCCAAGTACAAATCATATGCAAAAGTCAGTATTGTGCAAAATGTGTGAAAGAGGATCACATCAGATCACAAAAACATCATTACTTAGCTGCCGAATTATATCAGTACGTAACTGCCAAACCACTGATAATCATTGCTCAGCTAAGGTGCCTCAGAGTTTTAACCATTATGGCTAGCATGTCTCTTAATGTTCTGTTACTGGTAGACAATTGTCAATGTGAAAGGATGTTTTATTTTACTACTGTCATAAATGTGAAATATTAGGTAACAAGGTAATTGAAAGGTAAAGAATAGGTATACCATACATACTCCTGTATGGGCTGAGTTTTTTAGCACACTTTATATAGTTTTTGTGGTAAAATTAGATGCTTTGCCTGATATTTGGGTCAGCTTATACTCGAGTATATATGGTATTTTGTTTTGTGTGTATAGCAAACTGATGATCAGTATGGTCCTGTTTTTTTTTTTTTTAACAAGAATACATAGCGAAGCATGCTATTTTGACAGTTCCTTTTTTTTGGAGGGGGGAGGCATCGCTGCCCTCTGGTGGTCGTGGGAGCTACCCAGCTTTGCTCCCAGAGAGCTGCTGCTGGATTTGAACCGCCGAGCCAATGGGCCGCAGTCCCACACTCAACCCCTGCGCCACCGGGGCCCAGCCCAACAATTTCTACATGTACAATTCAGTAATAGTGGTCACGTTCTTCAACTGTACTACCTTCTCACACTACTCCATCATTGTCGTCTTAAACTCACTGTCCTTCAGCTCTCTCGCCAGCCATTCTTGTTACTGCTGTCAATTTGAGCTTACATAGATCTTCAACAGAGCTGAGGATTTGCTCTGCATGCCATGCATCAGACTCTGATATATTCTATGAATTGAAATAAGCTATAGTCCAGAATTTTTGAGTAATTGGGTCATCCTCTTTTAAACGAATTGATTTGCCTTGTGGGGATTAGGTAGAACATTAATAAAGATGAATAAAAAACACAAATGATAAAGAAATTAAAATCCTGATTAAAAATTTTTACATGCAGAACCATAATTATATGAACGCTAACCAAAGAAATATTGTTATATACTCATTTCCTTTGACAAGAGCGAAAAAAAATCTGTTACATTTTGAACATCTTATTAAAAGTAAAGAAATAGTCATTTGTGAAAATTTATGGGGTTAAATAATATATCAATCCAGTTTAAGATACATTAATATGTATGATTTGGTTAAGTAAAAGTGAAATCAGGGCCAATTATTTATAAACATGCAAAATTTTAAGGAATTAGCAGCTGTCTAACTTGGTACTGGGACTTATGTGTGAAAGAGATGATCTTATTTCTCAGTTCTTCCTAAACTTGAGATTTTAAAAATTGAAAGTCTATGTTAACCAGTAACACACTTTAATTAAGACAAATTTAGCTAAATGTTAAATATATACTATAATATTCACATTACTGTTTATTTTGATCTTTTCTTTGACCCATTAATTCAGTTAAATAAGAATCCCAGAAAATATGAAATGCTCTTTGTTATTGGGTAGGTTCTCATGATAATATATCTTGATCTTATTAAGAATTAAGATTTTCTTGATTTGGTTCATAATATCTATGTATCTCTATATAAAACTCATAGGAATTCTAATTATTAAATGCTAATAGTTTTCAGTTAAACATTAGAAAAATAATATGAACTTTGATGAATAAAATTTGCTCGCATATTTACTTATCCTTTCATGAGTGATATTTTTAGAATTTGGAAGTTTGTGTCATGTTTTTCTTTTACCAACTTGGATTTTTAAAATTGAAAATTATAGTAGGAAATTATATAGAGGACAAGTAATTCCATTGACTCTTTTGCAAAGTGGTAGGTGGTTTTTTACTTTATGGTCAGTTGTCATATAAATAAAATTATCTCTAGTATTTATGTAGTTATATACAGGTAACTTCTCAGTGAAAAGAGAAGATGGTTAAAAATTCATTTCTAATTTGCTTAAATTTTAAAGAAAACCCAAGAATTCACATTTTATATCGGCACCTGAAATGATTCTAAAATATATGATCTGGAGATTTGTTTGTGATATTTCACTTTTACAGTCATGCTTTTAAGAAGTAACTTACAGAGTAAGTAACTTACGGAGTTCTCCTTGGAGTAATGTTTATAGATTAAGACATTTTGACCCCCTTTCCTGCTGAGAACAACTAGAAATGCTGGATTAAATAGAAAAAAAATTCTGTGTGAGACTTTGCAATATTGTGGGTTAATAGCCATGAGGCCATTTTAGAGGCTATACAATAGATGTGAGTGTAGTATTTGAGACTGATTTTTCCCTCAAGGTGTTGGCTAATTTCTATAGATCCAGATATCTGCAATTTCTAATAAAGGTGTTTGAAAGGTTGAGAAGCTGAATATTCACAGTCATGATCCCTCAGAGGAAAACCTAGAGTTCAAGACCCACAGAAATGGTGGAGGTGTCTGATTAAGGATAAACATGAAATAGACCAGCTGACCTAGTGACTGAAAACCAACTTCAATTTATCTGAAATCCTAATAAGATTTAGATAATATTAGATTGGTAGTAATCTTACATGGCCCAGAAACAAGTTTAAATTTTTTGTAGAGCAAGGTGAAATCATCCGTAGTTTCCAGTTATCTCACTTTAATTTTTTAACATTCAGCTAATAGGGCTCAATTAAAAATAGTTGGATACAAAAAAAGACAAGGCCACATGATAGAAAACCAAGTCAAAAATAGAAAATATAATCACACAGAGGGTTTATATAGTGCACTTTTTAGATTTAGATAACAAAATTAGGCTGCTTTTAATAGACTCAAGGAAAAGGTGCCCCCTCCCACCAAGAAAAAAAGAATGAAGAACTAAAATAATTATTGAACTCAGTGACTCTAGATTATACATTTGAGAAAACATATAAATAGAAACAATATGAAAGAGCAAAGAGGATAAAGGACTTAGGGCAGAGGTCAGCAAACTGTGGCTCGCCTGCCATGTGCTGCTCTTCCAGTTGAACGTGCGGTTCTGAAGTCACACTGAAAACGTGTAGGTGACTATTTCTCATCACAGTGATTTCATTTGTTTGGAAAATCATATGTAAGGCTCTTGAATGATTTTAAAGTTGTTAGGAGGGACAGGATTGGCTCTTCGGTTTCAAGAGTTTGCTGACCCCTGACCTAGGGGACCCACCGCAAGTATCAAGATAGGACTGGAAGATTTATTAACAACTTCTGTGATATTTATATTGTACAACCTTTCCAAAAATGAATATGACTTGAAGCACTTAATGATGAAAGACACTAGAGCCTTCAGTATGAATATGTAAATATGAAGAAATGAAAATCTTCAAAATTTCTATCCATAATCAACATTGTGATAAATGAAGAAAAAATGAAATTGTCAATGACCACATTCTACTTGAATCAATAGCAATCAAGAAAGCAAATTAGACATTTCATAGAGCAGATCTGCTACAAAAACTTTCCTTAAAGCTGTATGTGGCTTAACCACAGATTTTTTTTTTACTTCATGCATGCAAAACAATGGATGATAAAAAAGAAAACTTGATAAATTCAAACTGGGGTTAGTAAGGACTATTGAATACGTGATAGTCAAAATGAAAAAAATTGTTTTAGAAGAAATTCTACTAGAATATTCTTTAGAAGTCAGAATGGTGAAACTTCAGCTCACTTGTTTTAGACCTCATCAGGAAAGAACTATTGATTTTTAAAAAGACGTCATGTTTGGTAACATTGAAGGGAAGAGAAAATTAAGAAAATCTTCAATGAAATTGGCATAATGGATTCAGTCACATCAACAATGATGGAGATGTCATAAGGACCTGGCAAGGTTCCATTTTGTCATTTATCGGATAGCCATGAGTTGCACTTGCTTGGACAGCAAGTTACAGCAAGAGGTAGGAAGAGATATAAAACAGTCAATATGTGAATGGTAGTAGGAAAGCAGGGGTAACTCCCACATATTGATTGCATGGGATTATGCACGTGACGTGTATAAAAATCTTGCCAGAATTGCTTGGGATATGTACATAAGGTGCCTATATCCCACCAAAGGGATTGGTCATTTGCCACCGTGGGTAGGCTTCAGTAGAGTCAACCCCAGAGGTTCAAATGGGCTTCATTGCCATCAAGAAGAGGAGCCAAGAGTATAACACATATTTTCAACCCAGGATCCTTGGACTGAGAAGCTTATAGACCTGGAAGGCAGAGTCTATAGCACTTGAGGATGGTGCAGATGGGACAGATGCGACTGACAGTGAACTCACCGGTCGTCTGGTACAAGAGATCTTAGTGCTTTCAGCCAGGAGACTTCCTGTGGAGTTGGACTGCCTATGGGTACTTATTAGTGAGCTGAAAAGTCAGATTAGCAGATTAGGGCCATAGGCTCAGACCTAGAATGGTCCAGCAGCAGAAACCTGACTGTGAACACAGTTGAGAAGAAGCTGTACGGATAAAATTGTGTCCAAAGGGATTTTTACTAGTCCAAGTTGCTTCTGACCTGAATTGTAAACTTACTTCAATAAAAAGTCCCATAACTGTGAGTATGGTCTGTGAGTTCTGTGTGGCTATTGCAATAAATTGTTAAACTCAGCAAAGAAGTAGAGTGCCATGGGAGGGACAGCAGATGCTAGAACTGGTTTAAGAAATAATGGTTGGAGCAATGTCTGAACTTAACCAACCTCGCAGTAATCAGCCTCAGATTGATACTGATGCTCATCGCCATTTCTTCTCCTGAAGTTAAAGGATTTAAGATTCTGCAGTTGTTAGTGATAGCTGAAAATTGTTTCAAACAGAAGGAAAGCGTCAGATTCCCAAATCACCATGAACCTCAAGCAGGATTGTAAAGTCTTTGGAAATGTCATGAATATTAAAAAAAAAAAAAAGGAAAAATTAAGCACAGCAAAAAGACTGCTATTCCTTACAATGAAAGTCAGAAGGAAATATTACAATAATATATAGGTAGATATGTGTATGCCTGTGCATGTCCACATATTTATATAAGGGGGCTTCAAATAGTTGGTAGAAAAATTCCATTTACTTTTCATTTTTCCATCATCATTTTGAAACATCTTGCACATTCATATTTACATGTATGTACATAATCTAATGTATGTATACCCATGTACAAAATACTTAACATTCTAAAACTTTGTATCTAGAGAAGAAATTCTTCAAATTTAAAGGTGTCACACAAATATTTTCAGTTACACAAAACTAAATTTGACACGACACACATAAAACAAAGTTTCAAAGGATGCTAAAGTAGAAGGGAAGTGGTACAAGGTGAGATATAGCAAAAAAAAAAATCTAGATATGTGGATGAATCTAGTGACATTGGTGAACTTAAGTTGAACTGAGCAGGGATGCCTTCTCGAGAAAAGATTACTTCTTGATATGAAGGTCTTTCATTGTGTGTGTGTGTGTGTGTGTGTGTATAAAGTGTCACTGGTTTTTTGTCTTTAGACAACCAGGCTAAGTCAGAATCATAATGTATTTCTTTTCCAGGTTGTTTGAGTAAACACCATACGCTATACAGTGTTACAGCCCCATCAGCAGTGTATGAGGGTTTCAATCTCTCTGCAGCCTCTCGATCATCTATTTTGTTTGTTTTAAACTCTGATCGCAGTGCAGTGTACAGTGGTATCTCATCGTTATCTGTATTGTGTGGCACGTTTGCCCACTGAGATACATTGTTTGATTTCTTGACTGTTGCTTCTCTGAGCATTGATTGTGGATTCTAGCAAAATGAAATTCTAGACGTCTTCAATGTTTTCTCCATTATCATGAATAAACACATTTTATTTTGGATAAACTTATGCATACATGATCTGGAATCCTAGTAACAATACTTTTTGACTTGATAGTAATGGATTGAGTTATAATTTAAACTGACCATTGGCAATGGCCATGTTTTCCATCCTCATTGCCATCAACCTGATGGTGACTCATACTAATCCTATAAGACAGTGTAGAACTGCCTCCCCTTTGAGTTTCCGAGACTGTAACTATTTACAAGAAAATCCCCGCCTTTTGCTCAAGGAGTGGCTGGTGGTTTTGAACTGCTGACCTTGCAGATAGCAGCCCAACTCATAACCAGAATGTCAGCATATGCTCCTATATATTTTCCATAGCATTAATTTACTCAGAAGTTACTTATAAACATTTATTTCTACTTTGCTCCGTGTTGCATTCAGCCAAGTTGTCTGAAGAAACAAATCCATGGACACTCATCTGTGTATGTGAAAGAGCTTTATATCAAGAGATAATATGCCAAGAAAGCATCTCAACCCAGTCTGAGTTAAGTCCATGAGGCCAGTGCTTGTCCCTAAGTCCATCTTCAGACTCACATAGCCACATACAGGGTCACAGAATGCAGGAAGATCCACATGTCAGTGGGTGCAGCATCATGTGGATCCAAGACCAGTGAGAGCATGACAGAGTAATGGCGGTCCTCAGGATCAGTGACAGCATCCTAGTAAACAGAAAGATAAAGGGGGGCGGGGGGAGAGAGAGAGAGAGTGAGAGAGAGAGAGAGAGAGAGAGAGAGAGAGAGAGATCTGTTAAGCTGGGACTTGATTGACAAGTTGGATTCCACCCATCTTCAAGTTGGCATAAAATCCTCTAACTACCACATTTGTTCCTGAGGACACACTTTTTGAGAACACAGCAATAACCAAAAAACACGCATAGTATCTCATCACTGAGCTTTCAGAAGACTTGGAGTTGATTTTAAAAATGACACACACAAACTTGCCACTGTGATTAGTGCTATGAGGAAAAGAATGTGAGTTTTAATGGAGGGATTTGGTCTGGTCAGAAAAGGCTTTTGTAATGAATACGTGAGCTGAAATTTGATGGAGAGGTTGTTGTTGTTAAAAGATGTTGTCAGTAGATTGAATTTTAGACTCCTGATCCTTGTTTGACAGTGTAGAATTGCCCATAGTGTTTTCTGTATTTTTTAAAATCACTTTACTGGGTGCTCATACAACTCTCATCATGATCAACACATACATCTATTGTATGCAGATCACATTTGTGCATTTGTTGCCACCATTCTTGAAACATCTTCCTTCTTCTTAGGTCCTTGGTATTGACTCCCCATATTTCCTCACCCTCCCCACTCCTCCTGAACCCTTGATAATTTAACTCCCTCATGAACCCTTGATAATTTAAAAATTGGCATTATTTTGTCATATCATACACTGTTCAGTGTGTCCCTTTACCCACTTCCCTGTTGTCCATACCCCAGGGAGGTGATTTTATGTAGATTCCTGCAATTGGTTCCACTCTTTATACCCCACCGTCCCTCCACCCTCCCAGTATCACCACTCTCACCACTGGATCTGAAGGGATCATCTCTCCTGAATTCCCCATGTTTATGGCTCCAGTATATATCCCCTGGTCTAGCTGGATTTGTAAAGTAGAATTGGAATCATGATAGTGGGTAGGAGGAAGCATTTAAGAACTACAGGAAATATTTCATCGTTGCTATGCTGTACCTTGACTGGCTCCTCTCCTCCCCTATATAAGGAGATGTCGCTTCACCTACTCATGGACTTTGGGTCCCCAACCTGCACTCCCCCTCATTTATAGTGATATAATTTTTAGTTCTTTCATGCCTGATACCTGGTCCCTTCTTCACCTTGTAGTGACACATGCTTCTTCCATGTGGGCTTTGTTGCTTCTTAGCTAGATGGTTACTTGTTTGCTTTCAAACCTTTAAGACCCCGCATACTATGTTTTTTGATAGCTGGGCACCATCAGCTTTCTTCACCACTTTGCTTTTGCACACATTTATCTTCAGTGATCGTGTGAGCATCACGGAATGCCAGTTTAATAGAACAAAGTGTTCTTGCATTGAGAAAGTACTTGAGTGGAGGTCTAATGCCCATCTGCTGTCTTAATACTAACCCTATAAGTATATGTGCATAGATTTATTTCCCCATCATCTTATGTAAATATATCACCTATGTATTTGCCTGTATGTAGACCTCTATAAATGCCCTTTACTCCCCAGTTCTTTCCTCTGTTTCCCTTTACTTTCCTCTTGTCCCACTATCATGCTCTAGGCTGTAATTTTTACGGGTACGGTTTGCCGGGTCTTTTCACCCAAGGAGTCACAGAGTGTATTTGAACTGTCAGGAACTAACTTAGCAATTGTCTGTTAATACAGAGTACTTAACCATTGTACCATTAGGCCTCCTTGAAGGAAAGGTAAAAGAGGTGTTAGTTAGCCATGCCGAGAAAGAAAATAGGATCCTTCTAGGGAAGGTAACAATATGTACAAAGTCTTAGGATGAGGGAGGGCAGAGGGCCAAGCATGAGTACAATGGAGACAAGTAGTTGAGGCTTATGCTGCAAAATAGGGTTAAAGAGGAAGACAAGGGCCAAACTGCAAGAGTTCTGAGGCTGATGCACATTTGGGGGAGCATAGATTTTGGCATGACTGCAATGGCAAGGCCCCTCGTGGTGCTGTGGTTTAGGAATTGGACTGTTAACTGCAAGGTCAGTGGCTCAAACCCACCAGCTTTTCGGAGGGAGGAAGATGTGATTGCTCCCATAAAGATTTTTAGTGTTAGAAATCCTACATAAGGTTGTTTTGAGTTGGAGTTTACTTGATGGTGCTAGGTTTTGGTTAGGGTGGTAAAATAGAAATCAGAATAGTAGAAACAGCGAGAAAACAGGATCCCAGAATCTTCTAGTGCTCTCGAGTAGTACTTTCTGCAGTGATGGAGACGTTCTCTCCCTGTGCTGTCCAGGATGGTAGCTGCACTCATTTGAAAATAAATACTATACGTATGGCTAGTACAATTCAGGAACTGAGGTTTTAATTTTTTAAAATTTCATAGCCTCTAGTTGTAATATCTAATGCAGTGGCTATTGGATACTTAGGTACTTTAGCTAGTGATGCTAAAGAACTGAATTTTAAATTCTATGTATTTTTAATTAATGCAAATGGAAACAGCCACATGTGGCTAGTGGCTACTGTCTTGAGCAAGTCAGCTATATTCTAGTCACCTTTTGGCATGTATTCTGAAGTGTAATTAAACTTGAATCACTCAAGACCTGTTACCAAATTGGTATTTTGCTTTATAGTAAAACAAAGTTAACAGCAATTTCTTTCTTTGGTAGGATAAGCAAGGTTAAGATGTATCAGAGCCTTAAAAAGTGCACTATCAGAGTTTGACTTTCATTCTTATTTGCCATCTGGAAATACACCCCAAAGAGGAAATATTAATGGCTAGAGCCTTTCTCCCACTGTTTTTTTTTTAATTGTGTAAGCTTAAATGTGTTATTGTTTCAACTCGTGGCTTCCTCATTAAAGCCATCACTGGCTCCTCTAAATGATGTAACTGTTTTTGGTTAACATTCTCACAGAACACTGTATGTAGTCTTTTTTATTTGTTGTAATATGTTAACTTACATAATTACTGGTTCTTAAGTAATTATGTAAATTATTTTTATAAAGAATTTCTTGCCTTAAACACACCTAAAGTCAGTATTTAGGGTAGCTTTTCCCAGAATTTTTTTCTGCGTAATAAATTATGATGTACACATATCCTCTTCCTGCTCAGTGCATCCAGTGTGTGTGTGTGTGTGTGTGTGTGTGTGTGTGTATGGGGGGGTGTGTGAGGGTGGGTGATGATAGAGGGGACAGAGAAGACAGCTATTACTTAAGTCATTCAGTCTTAATCACACTGGAACTCACAGCTTCTGGTATCTTAATAGGCCCTCAATGAAAATAACTGAGTGTATGAAGAGATTAATGACTTTATATTAGTAGCTACTATACACATACTTCTTTCATCTCTCTCTATTGATCAATATCCATCTACCTCTGGCTATGCAGGGCTGGGTTCTTCCCAGCTGCTTAAAATTGTTACCGTCAATGTTAGGTACAATCTTGTAACTCCTGACTTGTGGTGACCTATGTAGGACAGAATGAAGACTGCCTGGTTTTGCACTGTCCTCCTCATTGGAAATGTTGCCGCCACTCTGTCAGCCTATCTGGTTGAAGGTCATCTTTTTACCCAGCATGATGTCCTTCTCCAGAAACTGGCCCCTTCTGAAAACCTGAGCAAAGTACATGAGGTGAAGTTTTGTCAGCCTTGCTTCTAAGGAACAGTCCAAAATTGAACTTTCGAAACCAATTTGTTCGTTATTCTGACGTTTCATAGTGTATTCAATATTCTTCACACCACTAAAACTCAAAGACAGATTCATCTTTGGTTTTCCTTTTTCATTGCTCAGCTTTTGAAAGAAATGAAGAGATTGAAATTACCACATCTAATAAAGGGATTGAAAAGAGCACCACTTGGGTCAGGTACGTGTTGATTCTTCAAGTAACATATTTGCATCTTTTATACTTTTAAGAGGTCTTTTGCAGCAGATTTGCCCCCGGCAACGTGTCACTTATTTTCTTGACGTCCATGAGCATTGATTGTAGATCCAAGTAAAACGAGTTCTTAAGAACGTAAGTCTTTTCACTGTTATGATGTTGTTTAGGGAACAGGTCTGAGGAAGTGTAATCCATACTGGAGACTGCAGTTTTTGATCTTCATTAGTAAATGTTTCAAGTACTCTTTTCCTTCGCCAAAGATTATGTTATCTTTCTTCAATCCAGATGACGTATTATGCAGTCCAACTGTTCAGATAATTTGTTCAGCATAAAGATTAAATAAGTGTAGTGAAAGGTTAAAACCATGATGAACCCCTTTCTCAACCCTTGTTCTGTTCAAAGAACTGCCACATGGTTTATGTATAGATTCCATGTGAACACATGGACTTTTCTGGATTTCACATTCTCTGCCAAATTGCCCGTGTTTGCTCTAATCCACATAAGCAGATATCTTTGCATTATATATAAAATATAGATAAATATTTTCTGATACTCTGCTTTCAGTCAAGATCCACCTGGCATTCCTACTTCATGTCCTCTTCTGAAGGTAGCTTGAATTTCTAGCAGCTCTCTGTGGATATAATACTGCAGCCATTAAACATAAGTCTCTGTATTCTTAATCTATTAAGTAGCATTTGTTGACAGACTTCTCCACCCAGTAAAAAGCATTTAAACTATCTCAAAGTGAGACCCAAAAGAACTAGTAAAAAGGTAGCTTTACAAAGTTGACAACTCAGACTGAATCACTCCACAGTGATAAACCACTCTTCTGACCTTCACCTCAGCTTTCATAGGAGTCATAATATTTTACCTTATTTAAAAGGAATTGCCTGGCTGAGCCCCGGTGTTGTAAGTGGTTGAGTGTGGGACTGTGGCCCGCGGGCTTGGTGGTTCAAATCCAGCGGTGACTCTCAGGAGCAGCCTTGGGTAGCTCCCACGACCACCAGAGGGCAGTGATGCCCCCCCAAAACAAACAAACAAATAAAAAATAAATAAATAAAAGGAATTGCCCATTTTGAGTTTGAGTAAGGATGGCATGTGACAAATGTAGTTGTCTCATGGCATTTCTTGAGCTCACACCACACAGTTTAGTCACTGATTATTTAAGGTGTACATCCTTTTATTTGAGTTTGTCTTTGGGATTCATTTTCTCAAGAGCTCTCTCAGGTCTTGTTACACAACACTTAAGAGGAGAATTTTCAGTGACTTTGTTTTACAGTGGGACTGCTTTTCTACCATTTTAGAGATTTGGAGGGCTGTTGGAACACGAGTACTATTTCTGAAATAAAAACTTACTACTTTAATGTCTCCTCACATGTAGTGAGTTGAGGTTGAGATGGGGCATCCAGTGATCTGGGTTTCAGTCTTTAACAAGAATTGTTACCATTAAAGGTTTTCCCCTTCAACCTAGAATCAGCAAGGAGAAAATCCCTCGTTGTCCCTCTCTTCTTCCAGTTATATTAGTCTTGAATTCTGAACATCAATTTAATGGAAGTCTGTAGTTTACTCTGGGAGCCCTAAATCCATTTTGAGTCTCCCACAAATTCAGCCTCCATTGAGCTCTTTCTGACCATGGACTGGATAGGGTAACAAGATTTGCCCTCAGGCAGAATGTTTTTGTTGCTACTGTCTAGTCCAGCCCACAGGAGGGTAATCTCACCCCTAGCAACTTAGCTGGGTGTCCATTGATGGAAATTGGGTACTAGGGTCACTTGGTTATAGTTCATGCTCAGCCTAGAACCAATACTCTAAACTTTTCTCGTCTTTAATGGTGTGTTTCCCCATCATGGCCCCTCTCCCACGTTAGTATTTGTGCCTTCAACCGTGACTGATGCACTAATCTGCAACCAATAAAAATTTTCTTTTCCATGTTCTATATAAGTAGCCATGTGGTTATAAATTCTGTGGGCACATTATGGTCTCATACTACTAATAGTCTCCCTTACCTGAAAGATTGAGTTTTACCTTTGTCCTGATTAAGATTTATAAAGGGGACTCTAAAATTGATATTTGAATATGGCTTCTTTCTTCCTCCAAGAACAATGATATTAGAATAAAATAATTCACATTTATGGAATGCAGATTTTCTACAAAACAAAACATTCCATAGGATTGTTAAGCATATGTGTAGAATTGCTGATATTTTAGCAGGTAGTCATAATACCACCACCAATGACCAAAGCGCAAAAGCCGCTGTCATCAAGTTAATTCTGCTTCACAGTGATCAAGGAAGGCTGACTAAAAATCATTTATATCACCTAGGTGATAGTGTAGGATTCTAATGAACATATTTTCTCTTGTCCTGCTAGATGAAAATATTTAAATACGTAAGGGGCTACTAAGAGTTTGCTTTCTTAAGAAAACTAGTGCTACAATGAACTAGCTTTTAAGGAGGTCTGGAAATTACCTAGGAAAATTAGGATTTTATATCTTTCCCAACACTTTTTCCATTTATTTCTTTCTTCCTGGTGAGAGAAACCAAACCAGTAAAAAGAAAAGCCATAGGTTACTCTGAAAAGACATTAGATTTTTATTCAAGAGAATTGTTGTCTTGGGTGGCCCTCTGAGCCACAGCTTTGTTGAGGAACCGCTTTGGTCTACTGAGTCAAGAGTGGCCCTTTTGAAACATGGCGTGTTGTTCATTTCTATTCCCATCACTGCTCCCAGGATTTCTTATCTCCTTCCCTAGCAAATCATAATACATACACACCCCCATTCCTGTCCAGTGCACCCAGTGGGGGGGAGGGGGTAGAGAAGACAAAGTCATTTATATAATGTGTCTTCCTGCTGAGCCCCTAATGGCCAGAGCTTTTGTTCTACATTCAGTGGCTGCATGTGATGGGCAGGAAGCTGCAGTCTCCCTTTGTTCCATAGCCTTATTCAGCAATTTAGATCCATCATAAAAATCAAATATGCATGTTGCAATCGCCTTGCGTACAACAGCTTCAATTTTCACCTTTCTTTAATTTGAACTCCGCAGGGGAAGAAAGAGAACGAAGGGAGAAAGGGAGAATGGGAGTAGAAAAAAATTGCTTTGTATTTTTGCCTAGTGGCCTGTATAAATAGGCAGAAATGAAAAGAAGAAAATTCAAATCTTACAGGCTCACTTTATTCAAAATAACATATACCGCCCAAACAGACCAAACCATCCCTTCTGAAATGTCCTCAAACCCTCCCAGATAGCTCATGTTCCAAAACTGAATGGGAACTGATGGGGAAAGATGAAAGTTTGAACGCATCACAAAGGATATAAAGACGAAAACTCTATTAGGGTTTGAGGAGTCATCCTGGATAAAGAGGTTACCTCTGCCGTATTACTAACTCCAGCCAGAACCCTTTTTTCAGGTCCAGTTGTTTGTTACAAAGAAGAGACTTATGGTGGGGAGAGTGAGAGAGAGATTACCTGAAAGAAAATATATCTTCTCAAAATAAATATGAACACACTGCCATGTTTAGTCTCCTTATTGATTTGCACACTGTATTTTAAATTTTCCCAGAATTTAGAAAGATGGACTTACTGCGGTTCACATATATTTATTTACATCAGCAACTTTGGTTTGATTTTTTCAGAAAAGTTCAGAAACTTTATGTCCATTACATTTGACTTGACTAGTGGCTTTACAGTCCGTACAAACTATGACCAATATTTATTTGAGTTATTAAAAAATGAAGATATGGTATGCTTGGTTTCGTTTTACAAATTTTGAGTGCTCCAGATAAAGGTGAAACCAACCAGTTTGACGATCCTTTGCCCCTTCTTAGACACACAACTCTCACAGGGTGAGGGACAGAGGGTCTTTCTGTGGACAGCACTAGACAGACCCTGACTCTAATGGAAAGTGGATGCAAACCAAAGCAACTATCTTGGGGCTCTTTCAAGGTCAGAAAACCTTTGATTGTCTAGAATGGAGCTTCTTCTGGAAGATGTACTGAACCATTCCAGGATCAAAACCAATTTTCCAAGTTTGATCCAGTTGTAATATGGAAATCCACCAGATTCTGCTACAACTAATTAGGGATGTGTGAAAAAGGTTTCCTTTCCCCACGTTATTGATTTTTCTTTCAAACCCGCCAGTTTCACAGAGAAAATCTCTGGCATTTAAAAGTGTTCAATTTAGTACAGTCCACTGATGCATGTAATCTTTGCTAACTGCATCCATTTTCTGTGAACTTGGTTTTTCAGGCCCTATTGCCTTGTGGTTATATGTTAGATTTACTTCTAAAAACCTAAAAAATGTTAAGTTTTAAGTGAAATCAAAGATGTACCCTGGACCTGTAAGTACTGATAGGATGAGTTTAATATAGGGGAAAAAATTAGTCATAATTTTCCCCTTTTGTCTTTGAAAATACCAAGAATGACCATTGCCTACCTCCTGCAAAAGAATTGTAATTTCAGAAAGTGACTTCCACATGGTTCAATCCAACATCAAATATATTTATATCTTAATTTATTTGTCCTGGGAAAAGTGATAAAAAATTGGGGCTGAGCCCTGGTGGTGTAGTGGTTGAGTATGGGACTGCGGCCCACTGATTTGACAGTTTAAATCCAGCAGCAGCTCTCCAGGAGCAAAGCTGGGCCTCCTACTCCCACCAGAGGGCCGTGAGGCCCAAAAAACAAAACAAAAAAGATTTAAAAAAGTGATAAAAGGGGCTGAACCCCGGTGGCGTAAGTGGTTGAGTGCAGGACTACAGCCCACAGGCGTGGTGGTTCAAATCCAGCGGTGGCTGTCAGGAGCAGCACTGGGTAGCGCCCACGACCACCAGAGGCATTGATGCCTCCCCTCAAAAAAAATTAAATTACAAAAATTGATAAAATACTTAAGTCAAAATTTTAAAACATTAAATACAATCAGGGTGTATATTTCATAACTGTTTGGATGATGACCTTTTAGTCTATGTTCAGGGTCAGCATGAACACAGCATGTACTGAAGTCCATGCTCCATGTTCTTCACTGTGTTACCCTTATTTGAGATTATATAAGAGGGTGGTTTTATGGAGTCAGGGAAAGACAGGTGAATGTCTTTCTGGTATTCTCTGCTTTCATCCAAGAGAATCTTAAAACAGGCAATGATATCCCTCATTTCATGACCTCCTCTGAATCTCAGATGAATTTCTGGACGTTTCCTGTTGATTTACTGCAGCAACTGTTTTTGAATTATCTTTAACAAAATTTTACTTACTTGTGATATTAATGATGTTGCTCGATAAGCCCCCCATTCTGTTGTATCCCCTTTCTTTGGAGTTGGCACAGATGTGGGTCTTTGGTGGCCAGTTGGTCAGGTAGCTAGCTGTCTTTCAAGTTTTGTGGCATAAATGAGTAGGCATTACCTGTTTTACATTCTTTTGTTACAACGTTTCATTTTGGTATTCCTTCAATTCATTGAGCCCTCCGCCTACCCCCCCCCTTTTTTTTTTGCAAATGCCATCAATGTAGCTTAGATTTCTTTCCTTAAGTACTATCGATTCTTGATCTTAACGTTCTATTCTGAACTGGTCAGACATCAACCAATTTGGGGGACTTGGGTGGGCAGTGACCTATCTTCATTTGGCACTTCCTGTGTCATTCAATTTTTTGTTCAAAGAGTTCTTCAGCATTGTAGCTTAGTTTTGAATTTTTCCTCCATTCTTTCAGCTTGAGAAATGTTGAGTATGTTCTTCCTTTTTGATTTTCTAACTCCAGGTTTTTGCATATTTCACTTTAATTTTTTTTCTCAAGCCACCCTTTGAAATCTTCTGTTCCATTTTTTTCAATTTTTTTCATTTGATACGTTTGCATTCGAGAGGAAGTTTCAGTTTTCCTGAACATCCATTAGGGTCTCCTCCCCACCCCCACCCCCCACCTTTCCTGTCTTTTCAATGAACTTTCCCTCTCTACATGTAGATGTCCTCGATGCCATCCACAGATCACCTTGCTTTCAGGCATTAGTGTGCAGGGCACCCAAATGGATTCTTGAGTTCTAAATTCAGATGGCATATTCTTACGCTCCCTGGTGGTCTAGTCGTTAGGATTCGGTACTCTCAGATGGCATATTCTTAAGAACAGGGCATTAGTGTTGGAGGATTGATCAAATGGTTTCCACAATGAGCTCAGATGCAGCAACGATTACGACCAGGCAGCATTTCATCGTGTTATACAGTGGGTCAGTACTAGTAATAAGCCACTTGACAATCTAATAACCATTATAATGAATTCAGGTAAATTCTGACTTTTGTGCACATTCAGCTTCT
Source organism: Nesogale talazaci (assembly GCA_004026705.1). Classification (NCBI taxonomy): domain Eukaryota; kingdom Metazoa; phylum Chordata; class Mammalia; order Afrosoricida; family Tenrecidae; genus Nesogale; species Nesogale talazaci. The sequence continues at coordinate 29,296 of PVJH01026864.1, forward strand.
CTCTCTCCACTCTTTCTGTGTGCTGGTTAGACTATGATAGACAGCTCTCCAACCATGCAACTTCTCACTAACGTCAGGTTCATATGCTAGAATTTTA
>PVJH01026865.1:0-29483 GCA_004026705.1 Nesogale talazaci
CCATTAGTGTTGTCCTGCTTCTCATTTTCTCCCTTCCTTGAACTATCCTCCCTATACTCTCTATAACTACCTTTTAAACATTTCTGGGCTATTCTAAATACCATTTCTTCTTTAAATGCTTTTTGTTGTTGTTATCTATGGGTGATCTGGTAAAAAGTACTTGTAGTAGTCCTCAGAAATAATCTGATTGGATATTTTCTATAATCCTGCAGAAATCATATAACTAAGAAAAATTATTCTGTTCATTTTATGCTGGTTCTGAATTATAGTGACCTTATGTTTACAAGAAAATACCATTACCTCATCCTGTAATATCATTGTGATCATCATCACTCTGGGGTCCCCGGCCACTCCCGATCGCTGACAGCTGCCGCCCCTGGAGGTGTGAGGGTGTCGGAGGAGAGAGGCCTGGTCTGTGCACGCACCCCCCCACACACACCCCCAGCACAGCCATGGTCTCCATCAACATCAACCAGCTGCCTGAGGACACTATCCTGGAGCTGTTCACCCACGTGCCTGCCCGTGAGCTGCTGTGGAACTGCCACCTGGTCTGCAGCCTCTGGCTGGACCTCATCGATGCCGCAGCCTCTGGAAGCTGAAGAGCCTGCAGGATGGTTTCATCTGGGAGCATTGAGACCAGCCGGTGGCCAACTGGAAGATCTTCTACTTCCTGTGCAGCCTCCGCAGGCAGAAACCTCCTGCGGAACCCCTGCGCTGAAGAGGACATGGGAGCCTGGCGAATCGATTCCAATGGGGGTGGCCGCTGGAAGGTAGAGAACCCTCCCAGGAGAACATGAAATGAATTTTCCAGACCCCAAAGTCAAGAAGCATTTTGTCACATCCTATGGCATGTGCCTCAAGTCCCAGCTGGTGGACCTTAAGGCGGAGGGCTGCTGGGAGGAGCTGCTCGACAAATTCAGGCCCGACATTGTGGTCAAGGACTGGTTCGCCGCAAGAGCGGACTGTGGCTGTGCCTACCACCTCCATGTGCAGCTGGCCTCGGCTGACTGCATTGTCCTGGCCTCTTTCGAACCACCCTCCATGATCATCCACCAGTGGAATGATGCCAAGTAGACCGAGGTCTCCTGTGCCTCCTCAGATTACCCTCCAGGCGTCTGCCACATCCTCTTCCAGCACGAGGGAAAGGACACCTAGTTCTGGGCTGGCTGGTACAGTCCCCCTGTCACCAACAGCAGCGTCATCACCAGCCACATGATGACCAGGAACTCAGGGTCCCCAACAGCAACCCAGCCAGAAGACGAGGCCAGGGTGGCTAAAGGCTGTCCATTCTTCCTCGCTTTCTTCATTCTGCCTGGCCACCCAACACTCCGCCTTCTGTCCTTGCCAGTCGAGGGTCGAGGTCCCCTCCTAGTAACAGCTGAGCCTCTAGTGAACAGTGAAGCCCACGAGTGGCTGCCCGGTTCCCACCTGGGGCCAGGCACTCCTTGTGGTCACTTGATTTGTCCCAATAAATGTTTACAGTATCAACAACAACAAAAAAATCAAGCTCACAGCCATTGAGTCAATTCTAATCCAATAGATAGGGTAGAATTGTCCTGTAGGTCTACAAGACTATAACTCTTTATGAGAGTAGAAATTCCCACTTTCTTCAATCATTTTGATTATGGCTGCATTCAATCTATAACTTCATCAATTAAGTCTATCTACTTCATCTATTTTTTCAGATGAAGCTGATGATGTGTATCCATGTCATAATTTCTCCTTTAACAAGCTCATGACATTGAAGCTCTTGAAAGATAACCAGCTTCGCTCACTAATTATAGAAATAGTGCAGATACCTTACCCTCCACCCCCACCCATATGATCCCAGAATTCCTTACAATTCTAATTGTCTGTGGATATTTTTAAAACCCTTTGTAAAAATATTTTTAAAGGCATTCAACAAATCGATAATTTTCAGAGGCAAAATTCAATAAAACCAATATCAATCATCTCATTTAACCATCATGATCATGCTGAAGTTTTCATCCCCCTAAACAAACAAAAAGGGCATAGCTTTAAGGACAACTGTGAACTAGGCCATGTTCTGTTCTTTTATGCGTAGAGTTGCTATGGGTCAGAACCAACTCCCTGGCAACTAACAACAGCAAGAGAATCTTTATTGCCCTAAGCATTCATTTTTATGTACGGTCTTGTTCCATTAACATTCTGTTCTGAAAGAATGACTAATTCTCTGGCATCCCTCAACTTTTTTCTTTTATTATTAATACTTTGAACAAATTTTAGTATATCTATTTCTTAACTGTTTCCACCCTGAATAGTTTTAAATAATATTAAATAGTATGAAATACCTATCACAAGATATCTTCTTTAACAAATCCTTGCTTCCATCTTCCTCCCATTTTTATTTCCTTCATTCTTTCCTTCCAAACTCCTTCTTTGATTCCCAAATCTCTTCTTTTATTTTCACAAGCTGACATTAAGTTGTTAGTAAATTCTTTTAGAATTCTGTTCAACAAATTTAAAGCTAAGAAAGAGATCAGGGACTCATTTGCTTTTAGGTTGTAGAGTGACCAAAATATGGAATTTCCATTTGCTTTCTGAATTTTAAATCAACTGAGATAAACAAACTGAGAGGTGAAAATCAAAATAGCCTGGCGAAGTTGCTGACAGATACTGGTCTTTGTCTGTTTGCCTAGTAAGTTTGGTAATGGTTCATTCATAAATAAGGCAAACGTACCTTATTGTTTAGGAAGATCAAGACATTTCATGCTCAATTAATCCTAGTAAAATTTAAGGCATAGAGGATAAATGAATATCTTCTTTCTAGAATAGAATTATACCCCACCCCATCCCCAAATCTCTAATAGTGGAAAATGAGATTTACACAAACCTTTCTTATTACTTAAATTAAGTTCATTCTCTGCTCCCTGGAGGAGAAGGATGAGAGCATTAATAATGTAGATTATTCTCAAGAAGAATATTAAGGCTAGGGATAGTGATGTCCACTGATATTAGGAACGGGGCATAGTGTAATGGATTAGGCAGCTATAAGGTTAAGCTGTGTGAAATTTTTAGTCTAGGAAAAGAATTGAAGATTGAACACTAATTATTTAACTAGACGATGACACAGGAAAATAAGCCAAGGGAACTACCTTCATTGCAGTCAAGTAATTATTCTCCTAGGAACGATGCATGAGTTCTTTTCTAAAGGATGGATAGTTGATGGGATAGTAAGTAGCCCAGGCAACTGAAAAGGCACAAGAAAATGCATACCACATTTGGGTGGCTGAAGTACAATGAAACATTCTAGAAGGTGAGAGGAAGAAGGACAAGAAAAGAATGAGAAGGGTTGGGAAAAGCCAAGGAACAAATGGCTCAGAGGTGGATGAGGTCCACACTGTCTGACGCTACTAAAAGCTAAGTGAAGTCAAGACTTAAAAGAGCACAGTGGATTTAGTGCAGTAAAGATCACTGTCCAAAATAGTGGGAGGAAGTTCAGAAGAGTCTGTAAGGAGACCCTGGATGATGTAAAAAGCTTAATATACTGCTGGTTGCCAACTCAAAGGTGGAAGTCCATCCAGGGCCACCTTGGAAGGAAGTCCTGCTGAACAGCTTCAGAGAAGTCAGCTATTGAAAATTCTGTGTCGCACAGCTCTTGAAGCACGTGGTGTGGTGTCAGTAGAGGTAAAAAGGTTCATGGGAAAATAAAATTAGAGATAATGAAATGTTGCCCAAATTTGGGGGTATCCTATCTATTAGGCACAATTCTCTAGAGAAACAAAACCAGGACACTTATGATTATGTATTGAGAAGGAATATAATAGGTCAGTCCTCCCAGCAGTACAGAGAGCTAAGTTAAACTCACTTTCATGGAATAGCTAATATACTGAAGGTCCTTTAAGTCATGCCTTCTGCTGGTCCAAAGTCAAGGAAGCAGCCAGTGAATTCTGCCCTTGGTGAAGACAAACTAGGTCAGTCAAAGGGAGTAGACTGCAGGGTGGGGCAACAACAATCAGTAGCTCCTGAGCACAAAGAAGCAGCATCCATGGAGTCTCAATATCTATTAATGCACACATGCTAATATGATCCACAGGTTGACACAGCCCACAGATAGTGCAGCACATGGTTGAGGCAAAGGATTATTTCAAGGAGCAGCATGCTGGTCCAATCAACAGGGGGAAAGAGGGATGGGAGCGGGAACATGGTCTCTCAAAAAGCATTATCCCAGTCATCCTCCAATCAAGGCACAAGCTGATTAAACTCCACTCACATGTTTCTAAGGAGGCCAACTTGGCACAATAAACCTAACTATCACACTCTCTTACATAATTATTTATTGTCACTAGTTTATGAATAAAAAATATGCATATAGTCTTTTTAAAAATACTCAAAACAACAGTAAGTGATTAGCTAAGTTGAATTTTGAGATCAATTTGTTTTGCTAAAAAAATGCTGTAAAAAATCTTCCCCAATAAATAATATTTTAATTATATTACTTTTTCTTTCTTTCAATTATGATTTGACTTATAGTGGGAACCACTACATTTCCATCAAGCAATTTACATGCAATCTTTTTCATGTCAATGTTTATAGCACAATGTAGCATCATTTATCAAATTTCTCTCTGTTACCTATTTCTATGCTTTCTCCTTTCCTAATTGTCATGACCGTTGTCCTTGAACAAATGCTGCTTTTTGATTATAAATTATTGATTATCCTAAGGTTTTTGTACCTCCATAGAACTATTATCCATTTTATACCTGTGAATTGTGTGACTGAAAATGGAGTCGGGGGATAAGTTTGTCTCAAAGCTTGAAGGGTGACTAATGATGACTTAGGACCATCCATAATCTTGAGGTTTTCACTTGCTGTATCTGACCACTAACCATGGCCATGTTCAGGCTCCATAGGAACCAAATAAAATGTTCTAGACTTCTCATTTTTCTCCATATTTATGAATTTTGTTCCACAGTTTTGTGCATTCTGTCCTGAATCTTCTAAGATTCTTATAAGAACAGTGGGTAATGATAATCCGGTATCATCCTTGTTCTTCCAGTTTCAGGGTCTTGAATGTTGAGGTTTATATGATCCAGTGCAACCTAGATTGTTTTGAATCTTTTTTTCTTAACAGGAGCAGATCAATAATTCCACCTTAATACTGTGGTCATGATCGTCAGTAAGGTTAATCCTTACCTGTCCCTCCTTTTGGAGAACAGAGATAAAAATACTTTGGTCCCTGAATGATGATGCAGACCATTGCTTGGGTGGACCATGTTATGCCTATTGACCTTGGTGTCCTTCACAACCATGGCTAGCAATCCCCTGAACCAGTAATTCATTTCTTCAGTTATGTGGTATAACTAAGAAGTCTTCATACAGCACTTTCCACATTTTCTGTTACTCTTAGGGACTGTTAAATTAGTTCTGATTCACAGTGACCCTATATACAACAAAATCATCAATACTCAGTTCTGTGCTATTCTCACAATTGTGCTGAAGCTAATGGTCACAATCACAGTGTCATTCCATGTCATGTAAATATTCACTTACTGCAAGGCTATTTCACTTACATACTGCAAGCTGTCAAAAAGTCTTCCTCCAGTTCTGAAGATGTGCAACTCCTTTTTTAAAATTATCTTCAGCAAAAGTTACTTCCATGTGATATTAATTATGTTGAATGACAATTTTATTGATTCATTTGGATTGTGCAAAAATATGTATCACTTCCAGTCGGTTAGTCATACAACTGAATTCCAAATTTATTAGCATCTAAGACTTAGTGCTTTCTGTTCTGCATTAATTTGTTGAAATATGACAATTTCATCAATTGCCCCATCAATTCCTAGACCCTTGTTTTTCAATAATTCCTTCAGTGTATTTTGAACTTAGGTCACTGCCATCATTGGCTACCTCTTTACATGGTTTAATTTTGAGCAATTAATTTTGGCTCATTCATTCATTCTATGTATTCTCATCTTGCTTAAATTCTTCCCACATCTTTCAATATGTTGCCCAGAGAATTCTTCATTATTGGAATTCAATGTTAGAATTTTTCTTTAGCATTTTCAGCTTGATATATGTTGCTTGTGTCCTTTCTTTTTCTGTGTACATCTCCAGAGATTTACACATGTCTTATAATACTTTGTTTTGTTTTGAGCTGATGGTTGGAAATGTCTGTTCAGTTTTTTATCAGTACCTTTGCTTCCATTTATTTTATGTATTCTTTATTCAAGAACAAGTTTCAGAAAACATCTGAGATAGGAGATTATGACTTTCTTCTGTTTCTTCTATCTTCCTGCCTTTCTTCCTCTCCATTCCTTCCTTCCCTTATTATCTTCCTTTCTTTCTCTTATAAGACAGAGAAAAGCCAGGATTTCAGGTTGAATTCAGAAGAGGACTTAGAAGAAGAGACATCACTGCTGATATCAGATGGATCTTAGCTCAAAGCAGAGAAGCAAAGAAATGCTTGCTTGTATTTCCCTGACTTTGAAAAGACATTAGACTCTGTGGACCTTAATAAACCATGGATAACCTTAAGAATAATGGGAATTCTGAATATTTCATTATGCTCATGCCCCAAGAAGCAGTTGGGCAAATATAACAAGGAAATACTGCCTGGATTAAAAACAGAAAAGGTCTGGGTCACGATTTTATCTTCTCACCATACTTCTTCAATCTCTACACTGAGTAATTTATTAGAAAAGCTGGACTATGTGAAGAAATATTGGGCATCAAGATTGGAGAATGACTTAACCGCCTGTAGTATGCAGATAATACAAGCTTGCTGCTGAAAGTAAAGAGGGAGGGAAGCACTTTCTAACAAAGTTTAAGGATTGTAGATTTCAGTCTAAATTGCAAGTCAATGTAAAGAAGATAAAAATCCTCACAACTGAGGAAGAAAAGGTCAAGATTTTTTTTTCATTCTTGGATCCACCATAAATGCTAATGAAAGAAGCATTCAAAAGATGTGTCAAACTGGGGAAATCTGCTGCACAAGACCTCTAGAGTATTGAAGAGCAGGGATACTACTTGGAGGACTATAACGCGCCTTACTCAAGCCATGGTATTCTCTAGTGTCATAGTGACATATATACATATGTCCTATGTATTTGAAAACTGGACAGTGAATGAAAAAGACTGGAGAAGAATAGATGCATTTTCATTGTGCTGCTAGAGAAGAATATTAAAAGTACCACGGACAGCTAAGGGACAAAACAATCTGTGTTGAAAGAAGTAAGGCCAGAGTGGTCAGTAGAGGCAAGTATGGCAGGACTTCATCTTAAATATTTGAAAATATCATCGAGAGACCAGTCCTTCGAGAAGGACATCATGCTAGGTAAAGTAGCGGGCCTGAAAAAAAGAGGAAATCCCTTGACAAGATGGATGGACACAAGGCTGCATCAATGGACGCAGGCATAGGAACAATTGTGAGGATGGTGCAGGACTGTGCAGTTTTGTTATGTTGTGCATAGGGTCGTTATGGCTCAGAGTCAACTCGATGCCACCTAACAACAACAACAACAACAACAACATTTTAAATAAGAGCCCCTGGGGCATCGTGGTATAAGCATTGAGGTGTTACTTGTAAGTTCAGTGGTCTGAAAACACTTGCTGCTCTGAGTTAGAAAAATAGTGCTCATGCTACCATAGACAATTACACCTCAGGAAAACAAAAGAGACCATTCTAATCTCACCTGTAGAGTACCAAAGAGTCAAAATTGACTTTATGGCAGTGAACTTTTATTATTATATATTTTTGGAGTTTTTAACTAAATTTAGCTTTCTTCATATATGGCACTCATAAATCATGGCGCAACTTATCTAGTATCCCATCACTCATATTCATGGTATAGAATATGTTCTTGAAGTAACTTCCAAGTTTAGATGGTATGTAATAAAATTAATAGCTCTCTTGTGGTTTTAGTTTAGTTTTCTTCCTCTTGAACCTGAATTTCACTATAAGCCATTGATAATCTTCTCTACAATCATCCTCACACTCATGTTTTCACTGGTATTTTTGTGCTTCACCATTATCTCTTCATACACAATTGACTTGATTTTGTCTAACTTGGTCTATATGATGTCATGATTGATAGATTCCATCAAGTCAGTTATAACCTGCAACAGTTCTATGCCCCCCTTCTGACCCCCCCCCAAAAAGAAAAACTTCCTGGTCTTGCATCATCCTAGCCATTGTTCCTATGCCTGAGCCCATTGTTGCAGCTATTGTGTCAATACACTTCCTTGAGAGTCTTTCTCTTTCTCACTGCCCCCCACTTTATCCAGTATAATGTCCTTCTACAAGAATTAGGCTCTCTTAACAATATGTCCAAAGCATATAAGACTAAATCTTTCCATCCTTACTTCTAGGGAGCTTTCTAGTCTTATTTCTACGATAGATTGGTTTTTCCTTTTAGCATTCCCCAGAATGTTCAATATTCTTCTCCAGAACTATCATTCAAATGAATTTTTTCTTCTTTATTCTTCCTTATTCAGTATTCAACTTTCATGTGCATAGGAGGCAAAAGAAAATACCAGGAGCAGGGTCAAATACAACTTAGTCCTCAAAGTAACATCCTTGTCTTTCAAAACCCTAAATAGGTCCTGCTCAGCAACTCATTCACCTAATTTAATTTCTGATGTTTTGACTGGTGCTAACATAAGCATTGATTGTGTATTGAAACAAGACAAAATTCTTGATAGCTTCCTTCTTTTCACCTTTTATCATTTTATTTATTTCTTCAGTTGTGAGGATTTTGATAGTCTTCAAAATCCATACCAAAGACTGCAATCCTTGACCTTCATCAGTAAATGCCTACAGTCTTCCTCACTTTAAGCAAGCAATGCTGTATCATCTGCATATCACAGATTGCTAATAAGTCTTCCTCCAATACGGAGGTCCACATCATAGTTGTCATTCTTGTGGTGAAGATAAATTCATTGACAAAACCATTGTTACTGTTCTTATTATGTGTCATCAATTGGTTCCAACTCATAGCAATCCTGTGCACAGGACCATTTCCACAATTTCACTTATATTTGAGTCCATTGTTACAGCCGTTAAGTCAATCACTGTTCTTTTTCATTGCCCTGCTACTCTACCAAGCTATATATAAACTTCTCCACAGACTCATCTTTTCTCATAATATGTCCAAAGTACACAAGATGCAGTCTCATCATCCTTGCATCTAGGAAGATTCTACCTGTACATCTTGCAAAAAAAAAATATGCTTCTTGTCTTAGAGGAGACCTGTTTCTTGTTTATTGCTCCTTTCAATATTATTCTCCAACACCACAATGCAAATGCATGGATTGTTCTTCCATCTTCCTTATTCAATGGCAGATGAGGTGATTAAAAATACCATGACTAGGGTCAAGAATGCATTAGTTAGTCCTCACAGTAATCTACTTGCATTTCAACACTTCCAAGCGATATTGTACCACTTATTTATTAAAAGCTATCACTAGATCTTGTTGAATCTTTGATGAATTTCAATTTTCCACTTGTATGGGAGGACCTGATTTAAAAAAAAAATTTTTAAAGCCGGACCTGATATTTTAACGGCTGAATATAACCTAAGACTTCAGAAAAGGGAAATAAAGGGTCTTTGTGCTAGCTTATCCACTTATTTGAGTCATCAACCTGGGGAAAATGTGAGTCTTTCACAGAAAGGGGAAGAAGTAGAAAACTTGATTGGAATAGAGATAGTGTTTTCAGAACTGTTAAGAAAAAAAAACATGGGCTACAGACATACATAATGGTATCTTAGCTATAGAAAACATTGCTTGCAAGTTGTTTGAATACAAGGAAATGTCCGTTTGGTACAATGGTTCAAATGTGTGGACAAGTTTAGACTAGTAGAGATATATTTTAGGAATTATTCATTCTTGAGACTTTGTAATTTTAGGATGTTAAAATGTGGTGTTTGTTATCTTATCAAATAACCCCAACCCATGCTGTGGCAACAATGCCTTCAGAATGGCGATGGCATCCTAGGGTGCACGGTTCCTCCCTCCAGATGCTTCTCCTTTGCATTTTCCATTTATGTGGCATTTTCAAATATAGAAAACAATTTTGTAAACTCCCTGCCGTTTCTGTTTTGCTTGGGCTCCATGGAGGCTCAAATAATTTATGGGAAAACAGCACCTGTGTTTTTCACCAGGAATGGCTTCACAAAACTGATGAATTTCAAATGAAGGGCATTTACCTCATTCAAGTTAAATGAAAAGACGGTCTTCTCTCTTTATTTACAGAAATTGATTGCAGATTGAGCTTAAAATTTATTTTCTTATCCCATGAAAACATTCAAAGAAGGTATAAGCACCAAAGACCAAGAAATAGACTTGAAGAGGAAAAAAGATAGTTGGACTGAAAAAAATATATATCAAAAGAAAAATTCCAGGGCCAGTGCTCTCTGAAAAGTTTTCTAAGTAGATTTCTTATGTCTTATTCATGCAATTAAGCTTTGTGGAGCACTCATTCATTCAACAAACAAATCTTTAGTTCACTGAGCATCTACTATACAATGACTTATGGTAGATAATAGACTAAGGTTATGCCAGAGGTGCAGCGAAAAGGTCTAGTATCACAGGTAGCCTTGGACCAATATATTTATCTGTTGTCTTCTAAAAAAGATTCAATATGGACTGCTTGTTGTATTAAAAATTTCTTTTAAAATAATTAATACTAGACCACTCCCAAGGAACTGGAGATTAAAAATATCCCAAATGTCTGACTTTTCTAACAAAAGCTTATGCTCCATTTCCCTGCCACTCCTTCCTTTAGTACATTTCCTCACAACCCACAGAAACATTAGAAAATTTGAGAAAATGTCTCAAATGTGGCTATATCATAGCACTTCAGTTGATTTATGAGAAACTTGCTTTGATATCCTTTAGTTCTCTACATCTTACATGTACACTATTTTTGTAATTCATTTTATTTTGCATAAGCTTTCATCCACATACTGGGTTTTTTATATAAAAGAAGCATCTTTTGTGGAAATATAAATGACCACAATATGTCTTACGTTTTATCCCAGTGATGGTCATTTCTGGTGCTCTTATTGCTTTGGTATTGGTTTATATATCCTTCTATGATCTCCTTCTCCTGTCAGTGAGCTTCTACTATTTCTTCTGTTGAAAATTGTTGGTGACAGATTGAGAAAGCTTTCATATGGCATGAAGAACCTTCGCTTGACTTTTGTTTTTGAACAAAAGTTTTGCCAGATAAAGACTTCTGGATTAACCGTCAGTATTATATTTCTCTTAGTATTTTTTGGGGGGGACATCACTGCCCTCTGGTGGTCGTGGGAGCTACCCAGCGTTGCTCCTGAGAGCCACCGCTGGATTTGAACCACAAAACCTGTGGGCCATAGTCCCGCACTCAACCACTTACGCCACCAGGGCTCAACCCTCTCTTAATGTCTTAAAGGTGTTATTTCACTGCTTCTTGCTTGCTTGTTTCAAACGAGAATTTTTCCATCAATATTATTCTTGTTCTTCTGTACCTGTCTTAATATGATCAACCCCCTTCCTGATTTTAAGATTTACCTTTATCATTATTTGCACAGAATTCATTTCTAGGGTTCTTATAGTGTTTATTTTATTAGGACTTATTAAGGGTCTTTTATTAATGGCTTGGGGTTTTCATGAACATTTGTAAGGTTTTTGATAATTATTATTTTCAAATATTATTTGAAAAATAATTGCTTTTCTTCCTCCTTTTGAGATTCTATTTCACCTAAATATACATTAACCCATTTAATATTGCCCCATAGGTTTTCATTTTTTAAATTTTATAATTCTCTGAAATTCATTTTTAGACAGTTTCGCTTGCTATGTCTTCATGTTAACTAATTTGTAATGTTTATAATCTGTAATTTCTCCCATCAGTGCAGTTTTCATATCAACATAATATTGTTCTTCTCCAGAGGTTATGTTTCACTAAGTTTCCCCTATTTTCCATGCTTCTTTTTTGAGCATATCAAAGATAAGTTTAATGATTTGTTCAACAGATGTCTCTAACAGTTCTCATACTTGACTATTGGTCAGTTTTGAAAATTTTTCTCCTCATAGAAGGTTGTTCATTATTTTTTCTTTATATTCTCAGAAATTTTTAATTGCATACCTTGCATTTTGAATTTTATGATGCATGCTTTTGTGTTCCTAAAATATTCTTAGGATCCCTGAAGTCATTTGTTGGGCTGTTAACTGCAAGGTCAAGAGTTCAAATACCCAAGTCACTCTGAGGAAGAAATATAAAGATTTTGACTCCTTTAAAGGTTTATAACCTTAAAAATCCACAGGGGTGGTCCTCTCCTGTCCTGTGGGATTGATATGAGTCAGAATTGACTCTATGGAATTGAGCTTTTGGTTGAGAAAATATTTGGGCCATTTGTTATGGGGCGCATTTTAATTACCTGTGACCAGAGAGCAAACTACTTTAAAGGAACAGAAAAAAAAATGGAATCTGCCCCCTAAACAGGTGAAGAAATCATACCTGTTCCCACTGTCCAAACTGGAAAGAAGTATAAGAATTTATAGGTCCTTACATAGCAGTGAATAGCATATGCACACTTAGTCCTCACAAATGAGTTAAGACTCCTTTATTAATTCTACTCAATTCATTGTAAAGTGTGGAGTTTTGTAGTCTGACTGATGAGGATAAGCATTATTTCTTGTCCTGTGTGAGCACTGGACAAAATTGCTCACAGCCTGCTAAGGGACTTCATTTTCTGTTCTTGAATAGTCTCCTCAAACAAGAGCACTGATCATTACTCAGTTAAATGCATGCAAGATCTATTCTAAAAATGTCAAGAAATATCATTGGAACTTTTGTTAAGGTATTACTTGAGTGTCTGCATTGCAAACTCTAGCTGTCTTTGTTCCCTAGACTCTTGCTTGTGCACCCTCTATCTGAGTCAACCATGGCTCTCCCTGGGTTGTCTCAAGCTATGTCACGTCTTCTAAAATGTCTGTAGCAGTGATTCTCAACCTTCTGAATGCCATGTCCCTTTAATACAGTTCCTCGTGTTGTAGTGAACCCCCAACCATAAAATTATATTCATTGATACCTCATAACTGTAATTTTGCTCCTTTTATGAATAGGGTGTACCCTGTGAAAGGGTCATTCAACCCCAGAGGTGTCATGACCCACAGGTTGAGAAATGCTGGTCTAAAGGTAGCACACTGGGACAGTTTTAGGATTCATATTTCTCCTGAGTGTGAAACTTGACTAGCACTGAACAGGTAACATAAAAGATGATGGTATAAATGCTTCCAGTGGTGGCATGGAAGAAAGATATTTTTTTCATTAAGGTATTTTTTGTTTGTTTGTTTTGTTTTGCTATCTTGCTTTTTTTTAATCATTTCATTGGGGGCCCATGCAACTCTTATCACAATTCACACATAAGTCCATTGCGTGACAAGTGTATTTGTACATCCATTTCCCTCATGGTTCTCAAAACATTTGCTTTCTATTTAAGCCTTAGGTGTTTGGCTCCTCATTTTGCCCCTCCTTTCCCGCTCCCCCCTCTCTCATGAACCCTTGATACTTTATAAATTATTATTACTTCTTCATATCTTATGCTGACTAATCTCTCTCTCCACCCATTTCTCCATTGTCCATATCCCAGGGAAGAGGTTATATGTAGATCCTTATACTCGGTTCCCCTTATTATTTTTTCCCTCCAGAACCATTGTCTTTTCTTACATAATGCCTAGTGTATTGAAAAGCATTGTAAACAATATATGTGTTTATGTATTTATTTGGTAATATTTTGATTGGAAGGTAAATCTGATTCCTGCTATAACATCACAGATGGAAGCAGATATAAGGGTCTCAAAAAAAAAAACAATAACAGCAATTCACAGCAACCCTGTAGGCTATTGTAGAACTGTCCTGATGATTTGTAAGAACCATAACTCTTCATTAAAGTAAAACACCTCATCTTTCTCCCTCAGAGTGACTGGTGTTTTCATAATACTGATCTTGAAGTTTGTAACTCAACAAGTAACCCCTGGCTCCCAGGAAGGTCTAAGAATGATGATTTGCCTTTGTGGTAGACAGCGCGCTTGCTGGGTGAAGGGAGTTGGAGCATTTTTTAGTTGAGAATTTTCCATCTGGCATGCTGACATGTTGAGATCCAGTTCTATTCACAAGGAAGTCTATCCACTTATGCTTAAGTGCCACCCTGCTATTTCCATTTCCGTTACATTCTATACTTGCATGTGCTGTGAGGTGCTGTTGGGTTAGTTCAGACTCATAGCAATAACCTAGCCAACCACTGCTCCATTCTCTAACACTTCTTAGGTTTTAGCTCATTATGGAACTCTGCCATGGTGAGACAGAGTGTTAAAATGGACTGATTTGGACCGTAAATCACCAGACAATATTACTATCCATCTTTCTTAATTATGTAGCTTTGCTAGAATAGAACTACAACAGGCAGTTTTAATAACAAAATTTCTCACATTTTAGGAGACTAAATGTCTCAACTAGGGTTTTATCTCTAAGAGAATGTATCATCTCTGTGAACTCCTAACTTAAGGGGAAGAATCTCATCTCCTTTCAGCACCTGTGTTGCCAATGTTCCTTGACGATCTCCATGCATCTTAGCTTAACTTGTGATCTAGGACAGTCCTAGCACATGAAACCAGGGTCCCAAAAGACTCTTTTAGTTGGGGATTTCTGTCTTCTGTGGTAGTAATTTCATTTTCACATGCAAGCAAGTCACTTCTACCTCCCAGTGATCCTGGATTCAACCAAATGAAATTTTGCCAGGTCCCCCTACAACTTTTTGCACAGTTGTTCTCCTGCTTGAGCCTGCTACTATCTCCAGGAGGGTCTGCCTTTTTTTCTCTGACCTTCTATTTGACCTGACATATTTTCATGTTCCAGGGCGTTGTCTCTTCTTACAACTGTTTCAAAGTACATGAGGCAGAGTCTCACCATTCTTGCTTCAAAGGTGCAGTCTGCCTGTCCTGTTTCCAAAAAGAAAATATTTGTTTGTTTCCAGGCTGCCCATGGCACTTTCAATAATCTTAACCAGAACCATAGTTCAAGTGGAAAAATTCTTCTTTGGTCTTCCTTATTCATTGTTCAACTTTCACATGTGGAGGTTGTTATGTGCCTTTAAGTCAGTTCCAACTCATAGAGACCCTACATATAGTAAAACAAAATACCCTCCCGATCCTGTTCCTCACAACTGTCCTTGTGTTTGAGCCCATTTGTGCCACCGTGCTATTAGGCCCTTTTGTCATGGGTCACTCTCTTTTTCATTGCCTCTCAAATTTGTCGAGCATGATGTCTTTCTCCTGGAACTGCTTTCTACTGATTGATAATATGTCCCAAACAGAAGAGATGAAGTGTCACCACTCTTGCTTCTAAGGAGCATTCTGAATATACATTTTCCATGAAAGATCTGTTGTTTTTTTCCTCTTGTCTGTCCATGAACCCTGGCACTTTCATGACTCCTAGCTAACACCACAAATGAAACTATTTTTCTTTGGCCTTCCTTATCCAGTATTCCATTTTCACATATGTATGAAGAGATTGAAAATATCGTGGACAGGGTAAGGTGAAATTTAATTCTCAAAGTAAAATCCTAACTTCTCAACAATTAAAGAGGTCTGCATTTGAGCTCTTGATCACTGATTCTATGAGCAATGATTGTACACTGAAGCAAGATGAAATACTTGACAATTTCAATCTTTTCCCTGTTTATCATGGTGTCCCCTATTGGTCTAATTGTGGGTTTTTTGTCTTCTTTATCCTAAGCTGTCATCCACATCAAAGGCTATAGTCACGATGTTCATATTTATATAGATTAAATACACACACCTAAAAATAAAGTGCTTATTACTTGTAAAGGTGCATAGAATAATGTTACAAGGAAGATGTCTTGTAGGCATCATCTTAACCAGATGAACATTATAATAATGGAAAAACTTGAGTGCATGTGCCACCTAGACTTATCACTCACTATGTGGCATTCCTGCTAAAATTGTCTACCTGAAATCTAATCAAACCTAAATTTAGGAATGTTGTACAAAGAAAGTGGCTTATCATCTTTAAAATATCAAGGTCATTAGAGGTCTCATAATGCAGCTGAATCAAAGAAACATAAACATGGGATGAAACTGCAAAAGATGATTTTTGAATGATGAGAAAAAAAGCATCCAAAGTTTGGATAGGAATATGGCATTGATTTTGCATAATTATGATAGAGGATGATATTCTTTGATGTAGAAACACGCACAAAAGTATTAAGGGGTGCACAAAAGTATTAAGGGGTGATGGCCATTCTCCTAGACCCTTGGAGGTGCATTGATATCAGTAAGTGGTGCAACAAACAGAAACTTACTTACTCCTTTCTACGTTTAAACTTAGGTTATTATTCACTAGGCAAAGTCTTTTCTGTTGGCTCCAGGGACAGTTGTCAGCTTCTGTTTTTTGGATGCTTGCCATCCATCTTCCCATCTATCATGTATCATTCTGTGCTTAATCTGCTCTTTTTATATTAAATGAAATATGTCCTAAAGCATGTCCTATATTGATGTAGTCTATTAAATAAGTAAAGAAAGTCTTGTTCTAAAATCAGATTACATTTATACATTTGGAGGTTTTGAATTTACAACACATTTTGTGGTTCTTAATCAAATCCATACCACTCATTACATCATCATGGATTCAAATGTACAGTTTACTTAAAATGTTGTTCAGTTTCTTCAAAATTTATATATGTATTCTACATATAGCTACATAAATGATATAAATATTACCATAGCATATTACCCAGCAAACCAAGAAAATTCCTAGTAGGTATATCCAAGATAAATAAATACATATATACAAATAAAAGATTTGTACAAAAAACTCTAAGTATAATATTCATGATATATTAAAAGTAGAAGCAAGCTACATGTTTCTCAACACAAGATTAGCTAAACAACTGTATTTAGCTTTGTGTTTCAAATAAAAAAGAAAATATATACATGCAACCACATAGAAGAATCTCATGAACAAATAAGAAACAAAATTATGTTGAAATAAAGGCAGACATAAAAGTCTACCTGTTATATAATTCCATTTATGTAAGTTCCAAAACAAGAAAAACTAATTGCTGCTGATGAAATTGTAGTGATGTTTCCCTATATGATAATTAAGATAAATAATGTAGAAAAAGATTTTGGGGTACTATGTCATGCTCTATTTCTTGATCTGCATAATGAATACTCTTTTTTAAGCATTTGCCAAAATGTACCAAGACACACGTGTCTGTAAAGCATTCTGTTGTCTGTATATTTTCCCTCAAAAATTACTGTCAACATTTACCTATTTCTATGGCAGAAAAATCAAGTGTTGCCATTTCACTGCCTTAAAGAACAACCTAATCAAATGTTTTAACTGCCGTTTTGTCTTGTGCTACTCCTACATACCAGTTATCGTTCCTTGACTCTTATTATGGACAAAAAAGATCCACTCTTTTGTAGTGACCCATCAAAAAGTTCCTTCATATACATAAGACTTGGAATGAGACACTGGATTTGCTAAAGTTTGAGCAGGACAGAATTTGTTTCTAATGCATGTAATCCAATGTCACATATTGCCTTATGTCTAAAGAATATGTTAGCCAACTTATTTTTTATTGCAAAGTGGTAAGTCTTCCAGAAATTCTTTATGACTTACTAATATTGTAGGAAAATGTGCTGCAGTTTTTTGGTAGTGCTAAAATCTCTATACATGGACCACCTATGTAGAACGAATATATAATGTAATTGTTGGGGAATTACTTTCTCAAACTGAACATCTCCTTGAGGAATTCTTTATTCCTGAGTGGTCATGAAATACAATTGGAACTTTCATATTTTTCTAAAATGACATAGAAAGGTCCTTGCAATTTGTATAGGTTGCTTGCTCTGAATGAAGGCAAAAGTGTTCTC
The DNA here is from genome assembly GCA_004026705.1 of Nesogale talazaci. Lineage (NCBI taxonomy): Eukaryota > Metazoa > Chordata > Mammalia > Afrosoricida > Tenrecidae > Nesogale > Nesogale talazaci. The sequence goes on from PVJH01026865.1 coordinate 17,911, forward strand.
AAAAGACAAAAGTGCTTACTTTGGGTTATTTCTGTTTAGAGAAAACCATTTAACCCTTAATTAGAAACATGTCTTACAAATAGATGCTAGAGTCAAGGATTTTTGACATTTTTTAGCCACATAAAATCAACACAATTCTTGCATACATCAAATATTCATTTTAAAACACTGGATTCCTTTTTCAATATTGTCTTTATACATAGTGCTTATAGTGATTTTAAATATTTAATTATCTATTTATGTATTCTTTTATTTGTGGTGAAAACACGGGCACCAAAAGATTCAGCAGAATAATACTTCCTATATTTACCATCCAACAGTACTTTTTTTTTGGGGGGGGGGCATCACTGCCCTCAGGTGGTGGGAGCAGGAGGCCCAGCCTTGCTCCATGGAGCTGGAATTGAACCTCCATCCCAGTGGGCCGCAGTCCCGTGCACAAGCACTATGCCACCGGGGCTCAGCCCTCCAATAGTATTTTTATGTTATTTAACCACTGTGTTGTCAGGCTTGGTTGTCATCTATCAGTTTCAACTCCTAGGGGCCAACAGAACAAAAAGAACACACACTGCCTAATCCTCTGCCATCCTCGCAATTGTTTGTGTGTCTGATCCCATTGTTGCAGCCACTATGATAATCCATGTCTTTGAAGAACATTCTCTATGTAACTGCCTCTCCACTTTACTAAGCATGATTTCTTTTATGAGGGGGACTATCTCACGACAATATGACTAAAGAGTATAAGACAAAATCCTGACCTCTCAGGAGGATTCTGGCTGTACTTATTCAAGACAGATTGGTTTGTCCTGTTAGCAGTTTTTAGTACTTTCAATGTTTTTCTTCAGGATCACAATTCAAATGCATCCATTCTTCTTGAGTTTTTCTTAGTTGGTGTCTAACTTTCACATGCACACGAGGCAACTGAAAATAGCAAGGCTTGAAACATGTGCACCTTAGTCCTCAAGGTAGCATATTTGCTTTTTAATCATCTAAAGAGGTCTTGGTGTGGTGCTTTTACCTATTACAGCACATCTTTTCATCCCTTAACGGCTGCTTCCATGAGCACTGGTTGTGTATTGTGAAAAGACAAAATCCTTGAAAACATCTTTTCTCTCTTTATCATGATGTTAACTATGGGTTCAATTGTGAAGATTTTGGTCTTCTTTACATTAGATCATAATTCATACTGAAAACTTAAACTTTCAAAATTCATCAGGAACTGCTTCATGTCTTATTTTCAGCAAACAATGTTGTTTCATCTGCATATTTAAGGTTACTAATAAGCCTTCCTCCAAACCTTATATCATATTCATCTTCATATAATCCAGTTTATCTGATTATTTGCTTGGCATATCAATTGAATACATATGGTGAGAGGCTACACCTCTGACACACATCTTTTCTTATTTTAAATCAGTCAATATCCAACCTATTATCTTCTCATAGATGCCCCTTTCTCCACATGCAAGTTCCTCATGAACACTATGAAGTGTCCTGTAATTCCCATTATTGTCAAAGTTAGCAAGAGTTGAATGCATTGGCATAGTCAATGAAACACAAGTAAGCACCTTTTTGGTATACTCTGCTTTGAGCAAAGATTCATCTGACCTTAGCAATGATATATTGATTCCATAACCTAATCTGAAAGCAATCTGATCTTTGTCATTGTATTACTGCAACAATTATTGGATAATCTGCAGTAAAAATTGTGCTTGCATCAAGGATATTAGTCTACAATTTAAGAATATTGTTGGATCACCTTTCTTTGGAATGGGCACAAACATGAACCTTTACTGGTCAGGTGACCAAGTAGCAGTCTCCCAGATTTCCCAGTATAAATGAATGAGTTCTTCCATGACTTGATCATCATACTGAACCATCTTAATAGATAGTCCATCAATTCTGGAAGCTATCTTTTGGCTAACTTCTTTCAGTGTAGCTTGAACTTCTTCCTTAAGTATCATTGGTTCTTGGTCATATGTTAACTCTCGAAAAAAGTAGAACATTGACTATTTTCTGTACAGTAATGGCGTATATTTTTAAGTTTTTTTTTGAGGTTTCCTGCATGACTCAATGTTTTAGGCTGGAAATTTTTCTTGAGTTCTTTCAGTTTAAGGTAATGCTGAGAATGTCCTACCTCAGCCACTGTATCTTGTTTTTATAAATTATCTGACCACTATTAGCATAAACTTAAAGCCATCCAATCAGAAGCTTCCATTTTCCTCCTCACCCCAGATAATAATTGATAGCTTCAATTTTTATAGACTTAGTCATTTCACATAAATGAGCTTGTAGTGTATTTGTCCTAGTGTGGCATGTCGATTATGCATTTGGCTGTTAACAACTAAGTCTGAAGTTTGGAAGCACTAGCAGCTCCATGGGAGAGATAGGGCTTTCTTCTCCTATAAAGTCTCAGAAATACACAGAAATGCACAGGGTCGATTAGATCCTATAGGGCCATGACTTGGCATCTACTCGATGTGTTTCATCTGTTCATGGGAATTTTGACTCTTTTTTTTCCCCTTTGGGCTATTATGTAAACCACAGTACCTTTTAGACAAGATCTGTATCCCTTTTAAGACAAGGGTGACATTGTAATTGTGAGCCCTGATTGAGTGGTGGATTTTGCATGGAGCTGCTAAGTACCAGGTAAATGATGCTGAACTAGGAGCTGACTGGTAATCAGGAGAAAGATTAGGCATTTTGCTCCGTGAAGAATTTGTATCAGAAACCTACAGGAGCAGTTCTGCATTTCCCTACAGCTTCACTACGAGTCAGACCAACTTGTTAGTTGTGAATTTTGAGTAGTGAACCAAACAGTAACGCCTTTCCTTGAGATCTCTATTTTTAACAAAGTCTTAGGGCTTCTGTTACTTTTATTTTCCACCTTTCTAGTTTCAAAAGACTAGTAAACGTCAGCTCTTCTGGACTCTCGTTTTTAGGTGTCTTTGGGTCAGTTCTAACCCTTAGCAAGTCCATGACCACGAGTACGCAACGCTGTCTTGTTCAGCGGTGTCTTCAGAGGTATTCTTCCGTTGGAGCTGACTATTGCAACCACGGCGTCAATCCATCTTCTCCTGAGTCTTCCTCGGTTTTTACTAGCAGAGCCTTGTTTCCCACGACAGAATAGCCATATGTAAAATTTCTTGTGATGCTGTAGAGTATCAGATTCTCATGGTGCCTTAATTCTTTATGAGTTTATAACATGTGGAAATAAAATTCCCCAGGGCTAAGGGTGGAGGATTAAAGCAAATTAGAAAAATATAACTAGAAAATACACTGGGGGAAGGTAAAAGAAAAGAATACTAAAACACATGACTCTCTGACACAGCTACGTAAAATAGAATATAAGAACTTAATAGTTCACGGTGTGAAATGACATATTAAATATTGCCACAGATATGAAATCCTAGGGGAATGAAATTAATTTTGTAGAGAAATAACTATTTTCTATCAAAATGTAAATAACCAACTCTGACTAGGAAACATATAGAAAATATAAATATCTCAGAATAGTTGATAGGAATATTTTAATTAATAGATAAATATGCCCCCTCTCCAAAAGAATGCACTACAGAAGACAGTGCTGAAGACACAGCTTGGTGAGAGGGAAGGGCCTGCTCAAAACACACAGGGGCAAACTAAAAGAGTAAGAGAGAGAGAGGGAGAGAGAGAGAACCGTACCCTGGCCCACCAAACCCTGAGGATCTTATTCCTTCCTGGAGCAGCAAATGTACCAAGAGGACTGTAGGGTTGACCTTATCATGAGATACTGTCCCCTCATTGACCCATAACACTAAGAGGGGCAACATTGGGAATGTATTGTGAAACTTGTGCCCAGGCTGACCCCCACACTTCAGGGCAAAACATGAAAGGAGTACAACTGAGCAGCCAGGAGAGCAAAGTGATGAAATCCCAAAGGAATCCCAAAACTATACCTTGGGGGTCGGGCTTGGGACCACATCCGACTCAATTAGAAAACATGCATAAAGATTAACAAACAGAACTGGAACTATGTGTGGGCTTTAAAATAATGTCTATCTATATAACATAGGCAGGATACACAATTCAGAGGAAAAAACAATAGGACCAATGGGGACAAGGTAGAGAGGGAAGTGGAGGAATGGAACGGGGGAGCCAACAAACCGAGGGACAAGGGAACAACAAGTGATCTAAAATGTAGGCTATGAGGGCATAGAATGCCTGGTGAAGTTTGTTCAAGGAAAACGTAGCTGCAAGAAATTTCAGAAAGCCAACTGAAGGTGGAACAGGATAGTCGGACCAGAGGAAAGTAAAAGAATTTAGGGGAAAGAGCTAGGAGGCAAAGGATATTTATAGAGGTATTAATATAGGCGCATACACATGTAATAATATGTATCTATGAGGATAGGGACAAATATCTATGTACATATCTTATATGTTTAGTGTTAAGGTAGCAGATGTACATCGAGTCACCCCCTATTCAAGTCATCCCCCAGTGTAAGAACACTATGTTCTGTCTAGTAACCTGGGATTCTGTGGTGCTTACCTTTCTGATGTGATTGCTGAGGACAAAATGGGTGCATAAGCAAATGTGGAGGGTGAAACTGATTATTTCCAGCTATAAAAAGATCTAGCATCTGGGATCTTAGGTTTGAAGATAAACAAGTGGACATCTAACTGAGAAGCAACAAAGTCCACAATGGAAGAAAGACACCAGCCTGTGTGATCGTGAGGTGTCCACAGGATCAAGTACCAGAAGACCCCAAACGAGCAATCATATCTATGTGAACAAGAGGGGAGGGGCATAAAGTGGAGATCCAAAGCCCATCTATAGGCAATTGGACATCCCCTCACAGAAAGGTCTTGGAGAGGAGATGAGCCAGCCATGGTGAAGTATAGCACCAAGGAAACATACAACATTTCTCCAGTCCTTTAATGCTTCTTCCCTCACAGTTTCATTTCTCCAGTTCTACCTTAAAATTCCCTAGAGCAGTGCCCATACACTGGTATAGATAAAACCTCTCAATACATGAAATCCAGGACAGATAATCACCTCAGGAACAATAATGGAAGTAGCAATTACCAAGAGGGTAGGAGGAATGTGTGAGAAGAACAGGAAAATTCATAACAATGATGGATGTCCAAACCCCCTCCATTCAAGGTGATGAATAATAGAAACATGGGCAAAGGGACACAGTGGACTTAGTAAAAAATTTAAGTAATAATAATTTATAATTTATCAAGGGTTCATGAGGGTGGGAGAGTGGGGAAGGGAGCAAAGAGTGAGGAGGTGATAGTAAGGATTCAAGTTAGAAGAAAATAGTTTGAAAATAGTGATGGCAACATATGCACAAATTTGTTTGACACAATGTGTATATGGATTGTTATAAGACCTATATGAACCTCCAATAAAATGATTTTGAAAGAAAGAAAATTTCAAAAAAGAAAGATAAAGATGCTCTAATTTCTGACTACCAAACCACCTAAGTAGAAGATACTTTCTAGGTGAGTCAAATATTATTTGAATAAGGTATTTCCACAATTTCTTTTAGAAATAGTGTATAGATATTTTCTAAATTAATAAGCATGTGCTATCAAATAAGAGTACATGTTTCATTTTATTTACAATGTGAAGATCTGGAGGCCAGGGAACAAATAAATTCAAATGTGTGCCAAAAAAATTAGGAAATGGAAGAGAGTCAAGAAAGTTAATTGCAGATGACCTATGTTCATAATGTCATGATAAAGAAATGAATGGGGGAATATAATATAACTCTATCAATAATACAACCACCAGGAATAATGAAAATCTTATATCAAACAGAAACAGAAGAAAATCAGTGAACATTAGAAATGCTATTTCACATAAGAAATAGAATAAAACAAATTAGATTGAGAAATATTATTTTTGGACAAATATCAAGTGAGATGAGAACATGCTCATTTTTTTCATTCAAATGGTGCATAAAAGAGAGGTGTCAGTTATTACATTTTGGGGTGGTTACTAGAAATAAAATAATCTACATGTAGAAAAAAGATATCACTATCGATACTAGGAAATGAAATAATCTATATGTGAAGATTATGACTGAAGATTATATACATCTATATCTACATGAAGAAAGAAACAAAAAGGAAGGGAAAAAAGGAAGGTGGAAAGAAAGGAGTAGGCTGTCCTTTAATTAGTGTTCTTTGTTTCATCTCTCTAGGTTTTAATATCTGTTGCAATGGTTACACATAACTCAATACAAAATCCATGATTAAAGGGTTTATTAAGGAAGTCAATAATGAGAAATACTCCAGTTTGGGCAGTTTATTAGGACATGCTACAATGTTCTTTCAGATCTGCTCATAAATATCCCAAGGGGTATACCACTGTACTATAAACCTAAACTCAAAGGCATTCAACTCAACTCCATGGAATAGCTAATCCAACTCACTGGATTAAGTGTGTAGAGACACCCTCCAGTAAGCCTCAGTTGGAAGGCATTCAGTTCCACTTCTGTAGATCAGCAAGCACACCTTTCCCAATTAAGTATCCAGAGGCAACCCAATCTGCAAGCCAGGCCTCTGCACAAAGCCCTCAGCTTGACTTGCTCCATGAGTTAGGAAGTTTATCAGTCTGTTTCTTGCTCTGGCTCCTGGTTCTATTGCTTCTCTGATATAAGAACTGTCTTTTGGATCCAGGAGGTTCACTTCAGAGGAATCTCAAGTGCAGAGGACACACTCCATTCCTGGCTCTGGCTAGAAATGAGATCCCTTTCCCATATTCTCAGAGAGCTCATTTTATATGCAATAGGATGGCATTGCCCTGAATCACAATTACTCACAAGTATATCCTGTCTGCATCATCTCCCACCTTCTTAGACCATTAGGTGAGAGTCCGTGAATTTAGCTGGAATAATCATATTAGATAATCCACTGTCTGGGCTCCTCCTCCCCCCATCCCCACTCCAGTAGGGAGAAAGAAAGGAAGTGGGGGAGGAGAGGACATAAGAAGAAAACAAAACAACATTGAAAAAGAAAATAAGTTGCTAGAGGAATACATCAAACACAAATGCATAAGTCCAGTGTTCCCCCCCCCCATACTAGCAATATGTAGTTAGTAAGGAAAACAATTTAAATCAAAATTTTCCATTATCCATCAACACTGAAGAACAAATATGAAAAGATATTTCTTTGGAAACAACCAACATCTCTTTACTTGAACATAAAGCCTGGACTAATGAAGAGAAACATTTAGGAAGAAATAACATACAAATTGAATCATTCCAAAAATATAACTTTGACTAGAGTGATATTTTAATATTGAAAATTAATGTAAAAACAAATATCCTTGAATTGCAACCAACAAAAGCAAACAGAAGTTAAAGTAGATTGAAAGAGGGCATTCTCCTTCAGATATTAGAAGAATGTATAAAATTGCATAAATGAAACGTTCTACAGTTCATCAAGGAATAACCAATCCAATTAAAGAAATGGAGATTAAATTTCATAAATTAATGAAACCTTCTGTTTACTGTATGATACAATAGCACTCTAATTCCATAGGAAGATATTATGCAACTTAATGACAGCACAATTGATAATCCATCGAGACAAAATTGATAGTATATAAAATATTCCAGATGGGTCAAGGTTTAAATATAAAAATAGATCTAAATATTAGAAAACAAATTTGGAGAATGCTCATAAACCTCTTAGTTAGAGAATGCATTTTAATCAATAAACAGACTTCAGAATCCAACCATGAAAAGCAAATTTTCTTATAATGTACATATTTATTTATTAAAGGTTTAAATGATTTGACTCTAGAAAGTTTAAACCAAAATAAGGAAAGGAAGTATATTTTCATAGAGTAATTCAGATGCAGAGTAACCTCATTGGACAGAGAACTACCCCAGAGTAGAACGATGCTGCTGGGTTCTAAGACTCTAATCTTAATGAAAGCAGATACCACCTGCTTTGCCTGCAGAACGGCTGATGACTTGGAACCAAAGACCTTAAGCTGACCACCAAATGTATTAACCATCGGGCTACTGGGTCCAAACTGTCAAAGGCTACTGTTCTAGAGAACCAACATCATATAAAGCAATACTTGAAATATATAGGAAAACGGGTCATTATTCTTCATTGCAAACAGAACCCAAAGACAGAGAAGTACATAAATTGTCTAAATGGAAAAGGATTAGCAAATGTAAAGTGGCACTTATCAAAAGATGAAAGCAAATAGCCAATAAACACAGAGTGTCGGCCCACCATTTTTATAGTCCCAAAGAAATGCTTCAATGGAGGAAATGGTGAAGAAACAGATCACCATCAGTGTTAACTGGCTAGATGTGAACAGGGTATTTCACAGTAGATTCTTCACAGAAACCATAAAATAGGCTGCTTTAGGATTACTTCTTCCATATTAGATATACTACTTTTTCTATTGAATGATAAAAAGCCCGAGCCAGTTGCCTGAGCATTTGTTTACTTGGTATTTATTGTCAAGAGTAGTAAAACAAATATGGAATTCAAATGCTATTGCTGTTAGGTACCATCAAGCTAGAACCAATACATAGCAACCCTGTGTACAACAGAGAGAACCATGGCCAGGTCCTGCACCATCCTCGATACTGTTCATATGCTTGAGTGCTGTGTTGCAGTCTCTGTGCCCATCCATCTCATGGAAGGTCTTGCTTTCTTTCACTGTCTGTCTATGCATTGCAAATAGGTCTGGCAACCTGTCACTCAACTAGCCATGGCCACAGCTGGCTTTGGGATCCAGATGTGTCAATATTAGACTGTGGACTCTCCTGCCGCATGGATTGGTGTTGCAATAATATCGTCATAACCAGTTTATAAGAGAGTTTCTCAAAATATTAGCTAGCAAAGAGACATCCTGACAGGTCATAAGCCTCCATATCTTGTATTTTTCTGAAAGCGTACTTTGAAAATGTTCTGTGCTCTTTCTATTTAAATCAAACAAACAACATCCTTCCTATTTTGCTGTTTCTGATGCACTCTGGCCCCATGGGACAGCACAGAACTGCCCCAGAGAGTTTCTGCAAAAATGAATGCTTTGTGTGTAGATCTGCTCTCTTCTGGCGGTACAATGAGGTAAAGAAAATTACCATCTTCTGCATTAGGTGCCTAAGGTCTATTCCTTTAAGGATGGGGTCAGATGTGCATCCAACAATCTTATTAATTCTGTTGCCAACCAACCCTCTGTGCTAAACACTCTGCTTCTTAGCTGGGTTCAAAATTTCATTGCAGAGGCCACCCAGATTACAGGCTTTATTACAGAAACTCTCAGGTAACACATGCTCAGAATGCAATTACTCAAAACACTCTCTTCTTAGCTCTGCCTGCAGTCAGTTCTCACTCCAGTCTTTGGCCTCTGAGTCACACAACTTGCTGGCCTCCGTCTCACTCACGCAATGTTACAAAGCTCTTTTCAGGTACCAATAAATGAGGAAAGGGCATGTCACTTCTCTGTAAACCTAAACTGAAAGCCCTCAGCTCTGTCTCTGTGGATCAGCAAACTTAGCTCTCCCAAGATATCTCCTGCTATAAAATAGCCTCCTGCAGAAAGACACTTCGATTGCTCTGTGAGCTGTAAAGTCTTCCCCTCTGTCTCCTGATTCTATTGCTCCTTCCATGTCACTCCTCTGCTTTCACAGTTGGGTTTGGATATAGGAAGTTCAAAGTGCATGGATCTTGTGGTCCCAAAGAGGAGCTCCATTGCTGGCCCTCATTTCTCATTGGTAATGAAGCCAATCATTCATGCTTCTGACATGTCTCATTTTCTATGAGGAAGGAGATGATCACAATTCATTTTTTAATACACTTTTATTGGGTGCTCTTACAACTCTTATCACAATCCATCCATTCATTCCTTGTGTCAAGCACATTTGTACATCTGTTGTCATCATCATTTTCAAAGCATTTTCTATTTGATCCGTTGACATCAGCTCCTCATTTCCCCTCCCTTCCCCATGCTCTCTCATTCATGAAGTCTCGATACAGTATAAATGATCATTTTCATATCTTACATATGACAATCGTCACAATTCAACTTCATCATCATGCTACATTGTCACAATTCATCTTAGGAGCTAATCGCAGCTGAATCCTCCCAATCCCTTCTTCCACCTTCTCTTCCCCAGATCCATCCGTAAAATGCTATTTAGTGGACTAGCAAAGACTATAGTTAGAAGAAAATATTAAATAACCACTATACACAGTTTCAAAAGTTGTAAATCCTAGAGGTAGACTTCCTTATATATTTTTTCTGTGAAGTGATTAGTTGATGAATATGAAAGACCAATATTGAAAGAGATCAACATTTAAGTAATTCATTGAGTATTTAATTCATTTGTCACCAATACTTGTGTGTGTGATAGAGAGAGAGAGAGAGAGAGAGAGAGAGAGAGAGAGCCCTGTTGGCATGGTGTTTACCAGTTGGGTTGCTAACTGCAAAGTCAGCAGTTTGAAACCACCATCTTCTCCAGAGGTGAAAGGACTTTCCAGTCTTATAATGCGCCAGGCATAAGAAGAATGGTAAGGACAATGCAGGACTGTGCAGCGCTTTATTCGTTATTTATGCCTAGGGTCCCAATGGGTCAGAACCAACTCAGTGACACCCGACAACAACAATAACAAGAAAGAGTTGCAGTCTTTGAAACTGACATGGTCAGTTCTACCCTGGCATCTAGCTTTCCTTGGAGCCTGCATTGACTCAATGGGAGTGGATTTGTTTGGTTTAGGGGTGTGTTTGTGTGTTGCTATTGTTGTTGCTTTTGTTGTTGTTACTCAACTGTACTTTATTTTTTAATAAACTGCTCAAACTTGAGGGCATATTTATTTCCTTAATTAATCCCACCACCAAAGTATTTTTTTTTTCTTTTTCAAAACTGTATACGTCAAAATTACACTGTCAGAGTGGAAAGTATCAAACTTGGAGCGACTCTCAGGATGCGTGCCTACATATGCTGATTCCCCCTTGACCACTTTTCTCAAAAGAAAGGATTCCCTGTGGCTTTGCTTCCATATGACAGCAGAAGAAAAGGAGCCTTGTGGGAGCCCATTCAATAAAAGCAAGTTTAAAGAGAATGGGCAAAGTTTCCACATAGTGCTTTTGTTGGTTTTGTTGTGCTTTACATCAACTTGCTACTGCAAAAGAACGGGTAATTGTATTTTCAGAAATTTCCTTGGCAACAGTTATTTATTCATATATCTTATTATTTTTTTATTTAGAAACCTCTGAACACCACCTTGGAGCCCCTCCTCTGTGGAAGCCAAACCTTTACAAAACAGCGCCCGCCATTAAAAGATGGCGCCTGGCCGCACCCTGACGCTTAGCCTGTAGGTGGTAAACAAGTAGCACTGCGCATGCTCGAGTATATCTGGTGATGCAATAGAGCCTGTGCACCAATCGCATAGAGCCACGCCTAAAATAGGCTATAAAAGCTTTGGGTTTCTCCTCCTCGGGGTTCTTCCTTCGCTGACCTCCTGAAAGCGAGGCAGCTTCATTAAACTTTGCTGTAAACGCCATCAGAAGAGTCCTGACCATTTATTGCGTCGTGTGTTGCGTGTTCCTGACCTGA
>PVJH01026866.1:0-29490 GCA_004026705.1 Nesogale talazaci
GATTCTTATAGGTCTTGTTAAGGGGGAACTCTTGTTAAAATATTGGAAGCAGTGTGGCCAGAGGGCTCCTTCAAGACAAGCATTGGTGAGACTTTGTCAGGAGAGACCAGTCCCTGGAAAAGGACATCCTCCTTGGGACAGGAGGACAGGGACCAAGACATGGACTAACACAGTAGCTGCCACAATGAGCTCTGACATCTGAACCAGCATGAAAGGGCAAGGACTGGGCTGCGTCTCAGTTCTGTTGCACAAAAGTTCCAATGGATCGGCATCTATTCAATGGCACCTCACAGTAACAACAGCGTATCTGGGTTCGAGATCCACATTCTTAGCCGAGGGCCAAACTAGGGAGGGTCAACCCAAGCTCTAACTTTTAGATGTCACCCTTCCCTCATAGACAGTTCACACCCTAGCTCTGTGGTTCTTCTTCAAGACCCAACCTGAAGGCTCTAACTTTTGCCTTTCTTTTAAGTGGTTTGTCTGATTAGGTCAGGCTTACCTAAAGTAATCTCCTTTCTATTTAATTCAAAATCCACTGGTTAAGTACTTTAATTACATCTGCAAGATACTTTCACCTTTTCTATGTAACCCAGTCTCACGAGCGAGCGGCATCCCGCATAGGCTCAGTTTCTGGCCATAGCCAAAAGGGGAGGATCAAATATGTCTACTAGGCATGTGTACCAGGAATCTTGAAGGTCCTCTCTGACCGTCACTTAATTTGGTGTTAATTTGAGGATTAAAAGTGTAGGGGTATAGTCTAGCCTGTCAGTTTATAGATAGCCAATGAGATCTCTGTGTGAATATGGCTTTTTCCTGAGAATTCTGGGAAATCCAGATATATTTCCCCCTTGGAGTTGAGAGACTTACTGCTCAGTCCCTTGGAGATGCTTCACTGATAAGACACAAAGCTGACACCCTGTGAGACCTCATGGAGGAGAAGCCACATGGGCTTACCCTGATGGAACCAGACATCTGAAGCCAGAAGTGCCACATAGAGACTCCTGCCGGTGCTGAGATGCTTAAGAAGCCTTAGAGAGGCTCCTGACAGCGCTGAGATGCTTCTACCACCACTGGATACATAAGACTTTGCACCCATTGACCTATGATTGTCCTGGCATCTTTGCATTTGCTTCATGAGTCTGAAGAGGACTTTATAGATTGGTATCAGACATATGGGCTAACATCATACCTATGACCTTGGACTGGACTGGGCCAGGATGTTTCCTCAATGTTCGATTGCTCTTTTATAAAAATCTCTTTCTTATGCACATATGCGTCCTTATGAATTTGCTTCTCTAGTCTACCTGGATTAACACACTCTCTTAGGGTTCTATAAAAAAGCCAAGGCCTCTGTCTGACACCAAAAGTACAAGGAGGTACTCTCATCCATGCCTGAAATAATGGATCTGGTAGACCAGTGGTTCATAACTTTCCTCATGCCACAACCCTGTAATATAGTTTATTATGGTTGTAGTGACCCCACCAACTATAAAATTATTTTCATTATTTCATAACTGTAATGCTCCTACTGTTATGAATTGGGTGACCCCTGTGAAGGGTCATTTGACCTCCAAGCATCGTGACTCACAGGTTGAGAACCAGTGCTCTAGTAGGCAAAATACCAGAAGTGCCAGTATAGGAGAGTCTGTGGAGGTGCCCTTTGGATTTCACTCATGCACACATCTCTGCTACAGCTGTTCTAAACATGTAAGGCCTGAGTTTCTATCTGTCCTTGTCATGCATCCACGTGTTCATTTCCAAAGGGAAATGTATGCTTGCATGTGATGTCATGAATGCCATACCTGACCACACTTTAGCTATGTAAACTTGAGTCAGGTATTCATGCTCTGTGAGATTCAATTTCCTTACCTGCAAATAAGAAGGGGCTTCAAAACGTGAGTGGGAAAACTGAATTAAAGGATGAGGGAATTCTTTTCCAAGTGTTTTTAGAAGCCCCTCCCCCAAAGAGGGTTCTGCCATCCAAAGCCACTGCTGTTGGGTTGGTTCTGACATGTGGAGACATTCTAACACAGAGTAGCCCTGCTCTGTAGGTCTCTAACACTGTCGCTCATTACAGAAGCAAGCTGCCTCATCTTTCTCCCACCGAATGACTGGTAGGTTCAAACCACAGACCTTTGGGCTACCAGCAGAGTGTCTTACCTACTGTGCTACCTGGGTTCCTTTGTACCACACAGAGTTCTTTAAACACAAGAGTAATGATGCCTAATTCGCCAAGACAAGGGGCTTACATGAGGCCCTTTTTGTGCTGTACCTGGAGCATAAATGTTCAGCATGTGCTGGTTCTTTGTCATAGGCATCTGACCTCTTGATGCCCTTTGTGGATGGATGATTACAACTAACACCGATTCTATGTTGTGTTCCTTGTGTATTGACTCGTTTCATCCTCACCACACCCCCAGCAGGCAGGGACCACTATTCTGCAGAGGAAGGAACCAAGGCACAGGGTGATGAAAGAGGTCGCTCCAGGCTCCTCTGGTTGGCAGTGTCAGAGTTAAGCTGTTCCTCATGAGGGGCCCACAGTCGAGCCTAAAGGTCCCTGCTCTTCATCTGCTCTGCCCCTTAGGATAATTACATAAGAACACCACATGGAGGACCAGGACCACAGTCACAATTTGCAAGAGGCAAAGAATGCATGGGGATCCTCCTGATCTCTTTCACCCACGTCCATGTTCCATGCCCCTTTTGAACTCACTCCTCTGGTGTCACCTCCAATACCTTCTTTACCTACTGGCCTCCCCAGTGGACTCCGCTCTTGTGGGAAGGGGTGTGTGGTGATGTCTGTCGAGGCAGGAAGTAATAGAGATGGCTGGGTTGAACTGTCTCAGTACTTCCTAAGCTTAGGTGACAACCCTCAAAGGAGCATGTGAAAACCTGTTGAAACTCAGGAAGCTAACCCCTCAGACAGGTAGGAGTAACATGGGAGAGAGAAAATTTTGCAGAGGGATTTTTCACATGCTCTTCACCCCTTCACTTCTTTCCAGTTGTGCCCAGTTCTCTGACTCTGCCAGTGCCACCCTCCCCGCAGAAAGGCATGATTCTACAGGACAAGGAGCCAGGAGGCTCCTTGTCAAGAGGGAGTCCAGATAGGAGAGATGCTGAAAGAAGAAAGAAATTGGCTACTGGTGACACAATACATGCCGACCACATGCCCGTGGAACCCTGCTATGCTGATGATCTGTTGGAGCGTGGACCTTTGGAATTCACAGAGCTTTCATTGACCGATTTTAGGAAGCAGAACCCCAGGCCCCTTTTTCCTAGTTTGTCATTATCTGGTGGTTCTCAGCCTTCCTAATTGTGTTAGTCTGGTTAGACTAAAGAAACAAATTCATAGACATGCATATGGATATAAGGGAAAGGTTTATATAGAAGGGGAATGGAATATTGGGAAAACATCCCAAGCCAGTCCAGTTCAAAGTCATAAGTCCAATATTAGCCCATATGTCCAATACCAGGCTATAAAGTCTCCTTCCAACTCATGAAGTCACAGGTCATTGGTTGCAGAGTCCCAGCAGTGGCAGGGGTCCCCTCATGGCTCCTCATTTCCAGGGCTCAGGGTCTATCAGCAGAATCCATTGGTGATAGAAACATCTCAGCACTGGCAGGGGTCTCTCTGTGACTTTTCCAGCTTCAGAGGTCTGGTTCCATCAGGGTGAGGCCATGTGGCCTCTCCTCCAGCTCTTCCTGTTCCTCAGATGCTGCCTTCTTGTCAGTCCAGCAACTCCCAACAACTAGGAAAAAAAATGGTCTCTCATCTCCATGAGGGAAATACCGCGAGACTTCCCAGAATTCCCAAGAGAAAGCCATGCCCACACAGAGGCCTCATTGGCTACTCAATGGCTATCTCCAGATTGACAGGCTAAACTCCACCCATACATCTCAATCATGAAATTGACATAGGTATATGACTGCCACACTAATGCTGGACCCAGTTCCCACAGGTTAAGAACTGCTGATCTTGATAGAAGCTTCACAGCAGCATGGAAGACTCCTCTGGGAGGCAGGGGTGGTGTTCTTGAGGCGCACTGGCTACCGTGAAAGCCAGGGCTTAGCCTGGGAGGCAAGAACCCCACTACAGAATCACCACGAACACTGGCAACTAGAAAGTGACCTCATCCAGGAAGGGTGGACGGTTTCAAATGATAACAGACAGACAAGGATGGATGCTGTTTCCATGAGGGGCCACTGAGGAGGAAGAGAGTCAGGGAGGGGGCAGTGTACCACCAGTACTCTAGCATCAGGGATCCACACAGCCACTAGAGTCTTTGGAACTGCAGAATATCTCCACGTGTCCTGTTTCTTGGCTCTGTTTGCCTCACCTTCCAGCAAGGCCCATGTTTGACATTGGTTCTACTGTGACTTTTTCAGCCTTGACAAAAGAAGGGAAGCAGGGAGACTTGCTTTCATTTATCTTGTACTTTGGGGTGATTTTGATGCCTGTGCCAAGTACATCATCTGAGGCAGCTGACCAACCTATTTGGAGGTTTTTCTGTTGGGGGCATTTCAGGGGCAAGTTGTAAGAGATAACATCTACTGAAATCACCCTCTGAGGCCCACTCTCAAGCATTCACAACCAGGAAGCTCAGATGTGGGCAAAAGCAAGACCAGGTCAGGCCCAGAGTGAGAGAAGGTCCCCAAGGAGGCTTTCCTGAGCCTGGAGAAGCACAAGTCAAGGTGGCAGCAGGTGGCAGGTGGAGACACCACCAAATTCCCAGACAGCTCATATGGTTTTAAATCTTATAATATTCTAAAGTCCTCCAGTCTGTTTTCTCAATTAGCGTTAAGACAATATTGATTTGCTAGGTTTTTTGTCCCTCCTACTTTAATGTCTGCGGTGGTTCTGAGGTGCCGTGGGGTTCCTGAGGTGGCCTAGGGAGTTCTGGTTGGGCTGCTAAGCACAAGGTCAGCAGTTTGAAACCACCAGCTGCTTTGGAGGTAAAAGAGGAGACTTTCTAATCCTATAAAGATTAATAGCCTTGAAAAACCCCAGAGACAGTTCAGCTCTGCCCTCTAGGAGTCTGTCCTCTGTGAGTCTGAATTGAATAAATCGCAGTGAGGTGGTTGCTTTGAAGGAAGGAGGGAGGGGGGAAGGGAGGAAGGAAGTCAAGAAAAAGGGGAGGAGGGGAAAGAAGGAGAAAGGAAGGATGTAGCAGGCAGATGGGAGGCAAGGGAGAGCAGGGAGGGAGGGAATATGGCACCTTTATGTCCCAAGACTTTGATTAAAGGTTGTAATTATAATAGAATGCAAATTCTTTTGCCTGAGAATTGGCACTGAGGACCCTAAGCTGGGGGAAAGTATCTCATTTTACAAACAGCGCATCTACCAGGTACCTTTGCTAGGGCTCACGAAGCAGTAGAACACTGTCCCTCCCTTGGTAATATGACTCCCTGGCTCCTGAAACCCCACACCAGTCAGGCCAGGCAGTTCTGGCAGCGCAGCACACAGCGGGCTGGCAGACAAAATGTTGAAAGTGACTTCCTCGTGGGAATAACTGAAGTCATAGCCACACTTGAATACTAAGCGACATTTGAAACGCCTCGCCTGGTCTTTCTCCCACAGAAAACGCACTTCCATTTCAAATTTAGAAGGTTCCGTTTCAGTGGCGTCTTGTGAAGCCTCGACCACGTGTCTCTTTTGGGAGGGCTCGACGAGATACTGCTCTCTCCCTGCTTCTTCAGCCATTCAAAGAGACCCTTTCAGCAGCCTCATTCCTATCGCCATTCTCTGCCTATTCCCACGAAGAGTTTCTTTGATGGTGTCTTCAGCCACACATAGTGGGCTCATTCTTACTGCTCAGAATGCCACCAGTCAGTCAAATCAGGAGGGGTATGTCTTTGACACACCTTTGCTGAGTGCTGTGGCATGTGGGGGGCGGGGACATGGAACGCGTGTGCCTGGGTGTCCCCCAGGCCCCTCTGGGTGAATCTTTATGAGTTTCATCCGGATAGAGCCCAGAGGCAAAAGTACATGGCTCAGCAGGAATGCAAGTCCATCTCTTTGTGCACAGGTCTGACTTCTGGTTTGGGGACCACGCTTACAAGTGCACAGAAGATTGACACAAGTGTGATCCCAGCCAAGAAGGGAAGAGCAAGGCAGAGAGATGAAAGGGGAATGAAAGAGAGAGAGGAGAGAGAGAAAGTTTATGCAGGCATTTATGCCAAGTTGTGATGCAAATAATGTTCAGAAACACGGGCCTCAGTGCTCATCCCTCACGTGGAAACATCCACTGACTAAGCCTTTCATATGTTTCAAATATCCCTTGCTTTCTGGCCATGTTTTTAGGGAGGATTAGGAAGGCGCCAAGCTTCCTTAGAAGCCTGACTGAACATAGATGCCGACGAGCTGTTTCTGGAGGGTGGCTGTCAGGAATGCTGGGCTCTCCCACTGGGCACCTGCAAGTCAGCCCAGGCTTACATAGCACCCATGCGGGCCCAGCCCTGGGATACCCATCCAGGCCCAGACCTGGCACACCCATTCAGTCCCAGCCATGGGGCACCCATCCAGTCCCAGCATTGGACCAAGAATATAGCCAGTCCTCACCACACAGCGGCCTGGTCCAGTGTGTGTGTCATGAAAAGCTGCCTCCCACTGGAAGCTTGGGAAAACCATGTTTCTAGAAGGTATCTGCTTCCTTCCTGTAGGGTCTTCTTTTCTTTTTCTTCTTTCTTATGGTGAGGGACTTTCCATTCAAACAGCAATTTTTATTCTGTGAGAAATAGGAGCCTTCTGCTTCAGCCCCCACCGGATGTGCTTATCTGCTCCTGGTGAGGCACAGAGGCAATTACAGAGCAATACGTTGTCACCCACAGAATTTCAGGCAAATATTATAAAAGGCGTGCAGATGGCACTGGGGTGGGGGGGGCGGGCAGGGGGGAACCTTCTGTTGCTTCCCTCTCTTGTCTGAAGGAAAAGACGGCGATTTCTTCTTTAGTAAACACCCTAACAGTTCATTCATTTATTCAGGGAGGCCACACATGTTTAGAGTCTGCTCGAGGCTGGCATGCATGGACCACACAATTGACCGGACACCAACACACCAACCAGCCACCAGAAGAAGGTTAGCCCCACAAAGCACCCTACCTGGCTCCTCTTCCACGCCTTCCTTTCCCGACCCCGCCCTCCATTCCTTCCCCCTTGATGTCAGCAGAAAAGTGAAGCTGTCTTACAACGTCACACCAGACACCTTGGGCCGGACCTTTGCTTAGTCTAGAAGTTATCTTCCTTGCCGAGTTGTTGCCAAGACCCAGTGAGACCCTATCATCAAATAGAAATGAAAACAATGCTGTCAACTCCTTTCTGCTTCCTTCGCATGCCTTAGACATGCCTGGGGGCTTCAAAACCCGTGGAAGAATCCCACGATCTCCTAGTGTCATTTTCCCATGAACTCGCGAAGCCCTTTGGTATTCTCTCACTTTATCTTGGCACCAACTCAGCAAGGAAGTTTCTAGAATCCCTATTTTCACCTGAAGGCCTAGATACCGAATAACACAACTTGTCCCAAGTCACAATGCTGACCTAATAAATAAACATTTATCTGGGGGTAACAGAAAGCCCAATTATAGTGACTGAAACCAGCAGACCTTTATTGTTTTATGTAATAATAAGCTATGCTATCATTTACCCCTCCTGTGGGTTCTCTGGGAGAAAGATGGGGCTTTCTAATCCCGTCAACAGTTACAACTGTGGACAGGCCGGCTCTGCCCTGCCTCCAAAGCTCACCAGGAAGCCCTGCTGGCTCTGTGACAGCGGCACCTACAGCAGTTCAACAGTGACAGGGCCAGCGTCTCTGAGAACTTTCTGACTTCTTCCCTCTGATGCACAAGATGTTGCCCTCTATCAAGCCTCCCGTCCACCGGTAAGAAGAAGAGAGAAAGAATCCCGCCGTTTGCTTTTGTCACTTTTCACACAAAGTCAAAGGATTTCCCAGAATCCCTCACAGCTTTCTATGGTCCCTCATTGGCCAAGTGACTGCCATCTGGCTGTCCCTGTTGCAAGAGCAGTTGGAAAAGTTTTTCTTAGGTGTTCTTTCCTGAGTTTGTATAAAGGAATGGGAGCAAAGCACAAAGTTGTGTGAGGTCAGCCAACCAAAAATAAATATGCAACAGATGGCTGAAACGAGATGTGAACCCGGGAGGTTTACATTCTAGAAACACCTCTGGAAACAGCAAGCTCCAGGGCTGCATTGGGTAGCCTGTTGGAGCCATTAAAGAAATAAGCAGGCGGATAAATATGCCTTTGCAAACCTCTGAATGTGCTACAACATACAATAAGACTGACAAGTGATTGGAAAGGGCGAGTTTCAGCTCAGAACCACTACACCCACTACTTCACCAGAATCCTCATGTAAGGATACATGCTTCCAAATGATGGCATGTATTGTCTTCAATAAAACAGTAGCTTATGTTTGAGAACAGATGCTCTCAGGGTAGGATAACCCTTTCCCCCTGGATTCTCTGAAGTCCTTAGCGCTATCCTCCTCTCCACTTTCTTAGGATCTTCTACAAAGGGAATTCTACAAGGAAATGCCTTCCTTGCCGAGTTATGGCCAAAATTAAATGAAATACTCTAAAAGGGGCTTCAAAGGTTTTATTTCATCATTATTAGTAGGTAGCAAGATCTAGCGATCAATTTTTGAAAATCAGCCAATGAAAATCCAGTGGGTCACAACCATCTGACCCACAGCCAATCACGGGGTGGCTTGGGAGCAGGGAGGGTAGCATGCTGTCACAAAAAGGTGAGGTGCTCTACCCCTATAAAAAGGTACAGATGGACTGAGCCCCGGTGGTATAGTGGTTGTGCGTGGGCCTGTGGCCCACTGGGCTGGTGGTTCAAATCCAGCAGCAGCTCTCCAGGAGCAAGCCTGGGCCTCCTACTCCCACCAGAGGGCAGTGATGCCCCCCTAAAAAAAAACAAAAGCAACAGCAAAAAAGGTAAAGCCTTGAAAGCCACAGGGCAGTTCTACCTATGAATCAATCGGATAGCAGTGAGTTTGGTTGAGGCCCTCCGTTCCCCATTCATCCTTTAAGGAAATATCTAGCACAGCCTGAGGAATGAACCTTTGACTCAGCGTGAAATTTGGCAGGTGTTCACGTTTCTCCATCTGACCAAAGGTTCCCTTCCCAGAATGTGTGCCATGTTTATGGCCCACCATCTCCAAATCTAGTCTAATGCATGTAACCTCTGACATCAGCTGGGTTGTGGGGTCCAGAATTGCCCAAGCACACTATCACCCAGGAGCCACTTGGCACTAAATTCTGAAGATGAGATTGACCACCCCTTCCAGTGGGGGTCCCCCTGGATGCCCACCAAAGTCAGCCTGCTCCTGCAGGGCTCAGGCTACTCTCTGCAGTAGTCTCTCCTCATTGCACGCATAGGATGGCTGCCGTGACTGCCCGCCAGGATCTGCAGAGCACCTGGCTCCCTGGCTTTCCCTGCAAATGAAAGTTTCAGGGGTACTGTGTGTGTCCACAGCCCATCTCTGACACCGCCGTGAGCAGCCCAGGCCTGTGCTAGCCGATGAGTGAGTGGTGGGCTGGAACCGCCCCCTCCAGTACACAAGAACAGCTTTGTCTGCCAAAGACTGTCAATTAGTGCTTCTGTTACAAGCCTCCAAGAGAACATAACCACTGATTCGGCTTTAGGGCTTAGCTGGGCAGTGACAAGGTAGCAAGGCTGAAGCCGGAGGGTGGTGCAGTAAAGGAGGACATCCACTAGGTGGATCTGATGCTCTTCTAATCGGAAGGGAGCAGCAGCCTGGCTCTGTCTCTCACTTTGTATGCTGAAGGTAAGGAGAGCGCAAACGGGAAGGGAAAATGCTGGGTGGTGGCTCCTTCCTGTTCATCGCAGAGGATCTGTGACTATGTGAGGATTTGTAGACGTGGCTTAAGACACGCTTCTCTGCAGATTTGAAATCCATTTTGTTTTGTGTTTCTCTTTCGTAACATGAACCCATTGGAGCTATTTGCTAGTCTTTTCACATTATGATATTCATCAGACTTCAGTAACTTCTGTACTTATGCTCGTATGAGATGTATGATTATTTTCTCTCACTTGACAGCATCCCTATAAGGATAAACTCACTGCTCTCAAGTCAATACTGACAGACAGACACTCCAGAGGACAAGGTAGACTGCCCCTGTGAGTTTCTCAGCGTGTGGAACTCTTTACGGAGTAGACAGCCCCGTTGTTTTCCCTCGGAATGACTGGTGGTCTCGAACTGCTGACCTTGAAGTTAACATCCCAGCTCAGAACCACTACACCACCAGGAGTCCTCGTGTAAGGATTCACACTTCCAAATGATGGCATGTATTGTTTTTTACATGCAGCTTTGCTTCAGCTAAAAGCATTTTTTTTTAATTCTTAACATAGGTGGGATTTGCTATAAATTTTTGTATCCGTATTTAAACATCATCTGAATTTAGAAATTTGTCTTTAAAACTCCTTATTGTAATCTTTCAAGAGCCTATCAGAAAACCTTCACTGACATTTTAGAATCCAGTAGTCAGGGAAGCCAACCCTGCAAGTATGTTTATGTCAACCTGGATCTCACCCCTCCAGCACCACCACTACTACCACCACCACCCTAAAATCTCAAAACTTTCTGTTAGGTGTCCCTTTAATTCCTTTATTTCCAATGATTCTGGCTTACAGGTATTCTGGCTTCTATTATGAAGATGAAATATCAGCTGTCTTCTCCCACAGCAGGCTGGATATATTCCTAGGCTGCCAGCTCACTGGGTTGAAATCCCCGAAAGATAGAAGTTAGCTGTTTCCTTCCCACCCTCCACAGTGGAAAAGTCGCAGGAGGACAGTGAATACATATGCCACTGACAAGCATCAACACCCTCGGGTCCCAAACCAGAACACAGGCAATAGCTGTGCTCACCAGCATTTCCAGAGGGAGTTCATGTTTGGGTTGTTTTATTTATTATTATTTTAGAAACAAACATGCTGAGCCCCAGTGGCGTAAGTGGTTGAGTGCAGGACTGTGGCCCGCAGGCTTGGCAGTTCAAATCCAGTGGCGGCTCTCAGGAGCAGCGCTGGGTGGCACCTATGGCCACCAGAGGCAGTGATGCCCCCCCCCCCCCGCAAAAAAGAAAAAGAAAGAAAGAAAGAAATGGGGGAGTGGGGAATAAAGAAGAAATTATAGTCAGATCCAAAACTCTGCAGAACTTTGAAAAGAACCATTCTAAACTAAAAAAATATATATATATATATATATACATACATTTCCACAATATGAGTACATCGAAAAACATTTAAGAATCAAAAGATAAAGTGATAGCAACCATGGTCCCTGAGCACTTTCTAGATTCTGTTTGCTGTCATACAGTATGCCCCTTAAATGTTTAACAATGGCGACCCATAGGAAATGATCAGTTTTAATATTCAGATTTATGTTCATGGAAAATTATGATTTCTAACTGTTTCAAGGAATTCAAATAACTCAGAAGCAGATCAAACACAAGGTGAAAGTGTTTGCTTGCCATCCTCCTGCTGTCTTCTGCCTGCTCACCCCCAGAGCCCCAAGCACCAGGTCACCTCGGGTAATCCTCGCTTGTATAGAGCTTATGTACAGAAAGGCTGGTGGTTCGAACCCACCCAATGGCTTAATGATCTGCCTCCATAAAGAGCAAAGCCTGAGAAACCCTGTGAGGAGATGGAGGCTGTCCTGATGGGTTGCTGTTGTTTGACTCGACTGGACCGCTCACAACAACATGCATCTCCAATCATTTTACACGACCGTGTCATGGAGCTCAGGGGAGCAGTGGTGACCCATCGGGCTGCAACCCAGAAAGAAAGAAGTACAAGACCACCAGCAACCCCTCAGAAGGAAGATGGGGCTTTCTGCACAAAGTGCCATCTCAGAAACTCATGGGCAGTTCTACCCACCCTATAGGGTCACTATCAGGGCCCTATGCCCCTATAGGGGCATAGACTGGATGGTAATGAGTTTGTTTCTGCTTTCTAATTAGTATATTATACTGTGATACATTTTAGTATGCCATGGAAAAATTGAGAGTGAATAGAATGTTTTATTTTCAACAAAAAAAATGGAATATACACTGCATATGTGCTTCTATGCCTTACATCTTACATACTTAACTTTTAGAAAACATCTTTCTGATCAGGACAAGTGTAAGACAGTTAAAACTATGATCAAAGTACCCCAGTTTGGGGGCTGATCCCCGGTGATGTAGCAGTTGAGTGCGGGACTGTGGCCCATGGGTTTGGCGGTTCAAATCCAGCAGCAGCTCTACAGGAGCAAGGCTGGGTAGCTCCCACGACCACCAGAAGGCAGTGATGCAAAAAAAAAGTAGCCCAGTTTTAAAGCAGTGTGATAGGGAAAACAATCCCAACAGCCAAACAATAATTCCAAAACATGCCAATGTTTGCAAGCACTGTGAAGAACCCATATTGCTCAAGCAGTGTTTTCAACAGACTCCTTGAGGCGGGAGGCAGGGCCGGGACTGAGGGAGCAGGCTCTCTTCAGGGGGGCTTATGAAAGGCAGACTGGGGGTCCTGGGTCCTGTTATATGTCCGACTGGCAAGTTTAACTGCACACGTTAATCAGAGACGTGGAAAGTGCTGTGGTGACAGTAATGCAACCCTCAGGTCCAGAGTTCCCTCATGCTGAGGAGATGGCTTCTTTGAGCTTCAGTTTTCTAAATCCTTGTTACATCATTCCTGGTCTATGGAATTGAAAAATACCAAGTTCCATTGTCTATGTTTTTGCTTTTGAAAAGCTGTTCCTTGCATTCATTTTGCAATGCCAGTCATAATACGGAATATTTTAGGGTGAAAATATTATCCTGTCTTGGCAGTAAATGGAATCTTTGAAATTTCTAAAATAAATAAATAAATAAATAAAACCCCACCTCATCACACATTCTTTTTGGAAAAGTTTTTTTTTTACTTTTTTATATTTAAAAGCCCCTTTCAGAAATCGTCAAAATTACCAGCTGCTCCTGAGGAGAGAGACGAGGTCATCTGTGCCTGTAGACAGCTGTTGTCTCGGCCACCCTCGACCCAGCCCCACAGGTCACCGTAAGTTGGCATCCACTTGATGGGAGTGCGTTATGACGCACAGCAAGTCCAGAGAGCGTTTCTGAGGTTTGGTCAGTCTTTCTGAGTCCAGAGTTTCATCTTTCTCCCATGAAGTGGCTGGTGGATTTGAACTCAAAATAAAGCTTAGACTTCCTACCACTGAGTTCATCCCAACTCATAGCCACTCTGCAGGTTAGGGTGGAACCGCCTCTGTGAGTTTCTGAGACTTTTAAATCTCCCCCTCCCCACCCCACATCACCCCTCCCCACCCCCCGCATCACTGCCCTGATGGGAGTAGGAAGTCTAGCCTTGCTCCTGGAGAGCTGCTGCTAGACTTGAACCATCAACCCTGTTGGCCGCAGTCCCGCACACAACCTCTGTGCCACCAGGGCTCAGCTGAGACTTTGATGAGTGTGGATAGCTTCATCTTTATCCCTCAGAGGAACTGATGGGTGTGAACTTCCAGCTCAGCGTGTAAATACTTGTACACATCAGAGTCATCTGAAGGAGTTCCTAAAAGGAATGTCTGGGTTCCACCTCCAAAGTTTCTCCTATGGTAAGTCTAGGATGACTGCCCCCTTTTAAAGGCTCAAAGTTTATATTAGTTGTCATTATTAGTCCGTTTAAACTCATAGTGCCACTGTGTCCATCAGAACAAAGCACGGCCAGGCCCTGCGCCATCCTTACAATGTGTTGTCATCTGTAACTGATGCTAATGCTACTAGTTTGGAGAAAATCACTCCTAGCTTCTCGAATCTGCCACTTTATAGTTCCCATCAAGTTTATAAATTCTTTACTTATTATGTCTACTTTCTCTCCCTTTTCCCAGTTCTTTTCTCTCATTTGAAGACTCCAATTATACATGTATTAGATTCTATAAAATTGTCCCATAGCTTATTAGTATTTTGCTCTTTTGTTTCAGTCTTGATACTTAATATCTCATTGTTATTTACATTATTACTCCTTCAAGTTACTCATTATTTTTTGGCGGGGAGCAATGGCTTCTATGCTAAATGCCTTAAGCTAGGTCCTCTAGAGAAACAACACTAGGAAGGTACGTAAACCGACAGAGTTCCGAAAGAAATGGCTCCCAGACTTGGACAAACTGTCACTTCCAAGCTCATCAGTCATAAGGAGACTTTACTTGACTAGGTAGCTTCCAAAAGCCCATTGTCATGAAATTCATTATGACCCATAGCAACCCTCTGTAGGGTTTCATCAACCATAAATTGTGGGTGTGGGGCGGGGGACAAACAGCCTCATCTTTCTCCTGAGAGGTGGCTGGTGGGCTTGAATCACTGACCTTGTGGTTAGCCAGCTCAGTACATCCCCCCTAGCACTACCAGGAATCCTTAGCTTCAGGATCAGCAAATCAGACAGCAGACTGCTGACTCAGATAGGTTGCAGTGACCCAGACATTGGACGATGATGATGAGTTGAATATAGGATCAAATGCAAGTGAGGAAGCGTTGCCAGAATGTCCTTATAGATATTGTATGTAGACCACATCAGTGAGAAAATCCCCCTTACAACTGATTGGTTCACCAAATCAGATCACACCACACCATGGAAGATGATTATACCATCGAGTCCATGCCAACTTAAAGAGACACTATAGGACAGGGTAGAACTGCCCCTGTGAGTTTCTAAGACTGTAACTCTTTATGTGAGTAGAAAGTCCCATCTTTCTCCCAGGCAGTGACTGGTGGTTTCAAACTGCTGACCTTTTAGTTAGCAACCCAATGTGTAACTCCCATTACATTATTCAATAACTACCCAATGACACAGTTACACAACTGTCAAAACACTGAAAATCATGACCCAGTAAAGTTGACACACAACTGTAACTATCACAGATAACCGCATGGTCAAGGAGCCTATACATGTCTCTTTGAACCATACACAATCTCTAAATAAACATCATTGCAATGTCATATGTGTGCCTAACATGATACAAGATGCACATAGCCAAAACACACTAACCTAATTTACATCTCATATTTTATATGAAAAAGAAAATAAAGATAATTGATATGATAGATGGATGAGTGGATAGATGGATAGATCCACAAGTATACACATTGATATACCAAAAAATAAGAAATACTCATAACAATGAAAATCCTCAATTATGCAACTGGTCATGTGGTCTTAAATGATATTAAGGAATACCAGCATCCCCCATTTTGTAATCACTGTATCTTCCTACAGCATGTCAGCTGGCAATGATTCTTTTCCTTGCAGGGTTATCCCTGTTGCAAAAGACCTCTTTCAAGTGTATAAAACAAAGATGTCACTTTGAGGACTAAGGAACATCTGCTTCCAGCTATGGTTTTTGCAATTACCTGGTAAATGTTAAAGCTAGACAATGAGTAAAATATGCCATGGACTGCCAGAAGATTAAACTGTGATGGAAGTATAATCAGAATATTTCTTAGAAACAAGAGTGGAAAGACTTTTCCTCATGTGCTTAGGACATACCGCCAAGAGAGATTGGTCCCTGGAGAAAGACATGATGCTTGTTGAAGTAGAGAATCAGTGAAAAGGAAAAAGACTCCTAACAAAATGGATTGACAAAATGACGTTAACAATAACCTCAAGTAGCAATGGTTGTAAGGATGGCACCAGCCACAGGGTCACTATAAGTCAGAACTGACTTTATATCACCAAGCAATGAGAAAAGACATTCATATTGTTAGATAATGTAGACAATACACACTGCTGTCATTTCATCTACTTCATTTTCCATCTGAAATTCTAGCTGTTATTTCTAAATGTTCCACTTGAACATTTAGACATTTTTTCATCTCCTATGGCTGTGCTTAACAAATTCAATCATCACCCCAACCTCTTTCTTGAATGTGTCTAATACAATAATAAAAACTGTGTTCGGGGCTGAGCCCCGGTGACGTAGTGGTTATGCGTGGGCTGTGGCCCACAGGCTGGTGGTTCAAATGCAGCAGCAACTCTCCAGAAGCAAGACTAGGCCACCTACTCCCACCAGAGGGCAGTGATGCCCCCCCAAAAAACTGTTCATATCTCTATCTGTTATCCTACTACCTCTGTCTTTTCCAACTCAGTTTCAATTCATCTGTCTTTATTCTTCATCATGGGTTCTATTACCTGTATGCTTGCTCATTTTTTATTGGATATGATATGTTGTGATTTTACCTTTATGAGTGCTGTATAGTTTTGTATTCATTTAGGTATTGTTGATTCTTGATGTGGAACACAAAGAAAGTATTGGAAACAGATTGATCCTTTCAGGTCTTGCTTTTTTTAGACTTTGTAAAATGGGACAATAGGAGTATTTCACCTAGGGTTCATTCTCCTCTCCACCCCCAAAGCAAAATACTTCTAAGTACTCTTTCTACCCATTATCCTACAAATGATGAATTTAGGAACAGGAATTCTTCCCAGCCCCATGCAAGCTTGAGAAAACGTTCCCTGTAGTCATTTGATGGCTATTTCTTGAGTCAGAGTAGTTTCTTCCCATGTCTTTGTTTCCAGCTTTCCTGATGATCCCACAAAACCCAATACATCTCTTTAGAGCACTCTGTGTGGGTATTGGCTTGGACTCTAAGGACAGTAACCTGTCCAGACACTCAGTTCTATCTTCTCAAATCCAAAAACTTCAGAGTTCCACCTGGGTACCCACCCTGGTACCTGATGTGCAGGGTAGAAGCTTTGTCCACTCAGTAAGCTGGGTTAATCGTATTCATCCTGTCACTCGGGGGTCATTGTACTACATGCAATGAAGAACAGTGACCCCTAGGAGGAAGGAAGAGCTCTCATGGACTTTTTGAAGATCTCTCATATATTAGGTAGGACTATTATTATCAAAATAGTAAATATTATTTTAAGAAATATATTAGAAAAGCCAGAGACTATATACAAGAAATATTTATAAGTGGACTTAGAAATTATTTTCTTGGATAAAATAGTACTTACTAGTTCATATAAAGAGCCCTGGGTGATGTAGTGGCTTACATATTGGACCTAATACATAAAGGTCAGTAGTTCAAAACCACCAGCCAGTCTGTGGGAGAAAGATGAGACTTTCTACTCCTTTTACGACTTACAGTTTCTGAATCCCACAAGGGTAGTTCTACTCTGTTTTTTAAGGTGTTTGCTTGTTTGTATGTTCAGTGGGAATTAACTCAATGGCCATGAATTAGTTCATGTCACCTCTTGAAATCGTTTACTCATATTTTTAATATTACATATTGTCATTTTTCTTTATAATTTACACACATATCCCCAGGTAATAGAACTTGGCTTTAATAAGGTTACAAATCTAGTAGAGTCTCAACTTCTCTATACCCAAAGTGGAGCTAAACAATAAGAAGTGTTCTACCTATAACATAGGGTGTGTGGGAATTTGCTGTGAGAAAATAGATAAATGGAGGGAAATATAGATGTGTGCACATAAAACCACTTTGAAAATAGGGTATCATGTTAAAGTGGGAATCACAGTGTTTTAACTACTTTTGATATATTTAATCAATTAATATTATATTAAAATCACTACTCAATTGGATACTAATGTTATTTTCAATATAAAGTACAATTATATCTTATATTGCCATTTCAAATAATCTTCCTATGAAAGGAATTAAAAATGAATAAGGTAGACTGAGCCCCAGTGGCGTAGTGCTTGTGCGCAGGACTGCAGCCCACTGGGATGGAGGTTCAATTCCAGTAGCAGCTCCATAGGAGCAAAGGCTGGGCCTCCTACTCCCACCACCAGAGGGCAGTGATTCTCCCCCCCAAAAAATGAATATGGTAGACCTCCATTAGAAAAATTAAATACCATGTTGTATATATTTAGTAGCATATTTATTTCACAGGACAAATTATGGAGGTGAAAGTAATGTTAATCAGATTTTTAAACAAAGTCCAAGATAATCTGTAATTCATAGTTTCATCCTGTACAAATTCACCTCTTTGCTTTTAGTACTTAGCCAAAGAAATGACTTTTTTTGAAATCATTTTTTTTAATTATTGGGGACTCATACAACTCTTATCACGATCAATACATACATATATTGTATGCAGACCACATTTGTACATTTGTTGCCATCATCGTTCTCAAAACATCCTCCAGCTACCTTGGTCCTTGGTATCAGCTCCTAATAAGAAATGACTTTTAATTACCAAAATATACCATAAATGAAGAATGAAATCTTTTCTACAGCTCACTGACTCCTTGGAGTATTTTAGAAAGCTCCTTATGTTGATCTATTCATAAGTGAACAAAGAAGTCCTTCAATGAACTTCCGAGCAACAATAAAAAAATCTAAGCATGTTTTGGCTGATATTGTTAGGTTCTGTGAAGTCAGTTCTGACTCACAGTAACCCTCTGTACATCTGAACAAAACACTGCCCCGTTTTGCACCAGTCTCATCATCATTGCTATATTGAGGTCCACTGTTGCAGCCACCCTCTCGGTCCAACACACTGAGGGTCTTTCTGTTTAGCACTGACACCCTGGCAAACATGATGACCCTTTCCAAGGAATGGAATGAGATATCCAAAGTGTGTGAGGCTAAGTCTCCACAGTCCTCACTTCTGACTATACATTTTCCCTCCCAGATTTGTTCATTCTTCTTGCAATCAGGATAGATTTCAGACTTTTTCCCAACACCATAATTCAAATGCATTGACTCATGTCTGGTATTCCTTAGTCATTGTCTTTTCTTGTCTTTATCTGGGTGAATGAAACCACCGTGGTTAGGGTCAAGTACGGAAGAGTTTTCAAAGTGATATTTTTGCTTGGTACCACTTTAAATATATGCTTTGCAGCAGATTTGCCCATACACTTCAACATTTGGCTTCCTGCCTGCGGCTTCTGTGGGCTTTGATGAGGGTACAAGTGAGATGAAATCCTGGACAACCTGTATCTTTTCCCTACTGATCATGATGTTGCTTGTTGGTCCAGTGGGAGGTTTCATTTTCATTATGTTAAGATGTCATCCATTTTGAAGGCTGTGGTCTTTGGTCTTCTATCAGAAAGTGCTTCAAATCCTCATTGCTTCAGCACTGGAAATCTATGCAAAGGAAAGTGTGAAGGATATGTAACCTGCAAGACCTATTAGAGTGAAGGAACATTGGCAAAGAGACAAATCAATGGCAAAGAGACAGCTTTTTCTACGGCATATTGATAACCCTCAAGGGTGATGACAGACAATGTAGAGAGACCTCAGCAACCTCAATGTGGTCTTCTGTTCACCAATATTCAGCACATTCCACATTTTGAAAGCACGAAAGGAATAAATAAGCATTTAAAAATATCTTCTTGTGTTGAAATAAATAGCCCAAAGTCATCAAAATGGGTCAAAGAGAAATGTTTCCTCATAAACTTGATGGTCAGAGAGGTTTTGTGGATGAGTCTGAGGGTAGGAAGTAAAAAGAACTTAACAGACAAGATCCCTGTTCATGGAGCTCTCGTTCTGAGTACAGGAAACCCGACCATAAGCTGGTAAATCACATCAACTCAGATGGGGACAGTGCCATAAAGAAAATTAAATAGGACTGGCGTATCCATAGGACTCTAGTTTAGATAGGTCTATGAATTCTACTCAAGAATCATAGCTCCGAATGATAAGAAAGCCTTGTTCAATTGAGTAAAACATCTTTCAGACGAAAGAGCCAGTAAATGTAAAGATCCTGAAAGAGAAACAAGCATGGTATACTCAGAAAGATGGAAGACCTGTATGGCTAGGTAGGTGGAGGTCAGAGAGGCAAGATAAGTAAAGGGATAGGAGCCAAATCACATGGAGTTGGTCCTATCACTCATTTGAGACCATCTCACTTGGGATTTACCCATCCCCCAAACTTTGTGACATGACTTGTCTATGCCATTCATCTGATGCTTAGTAGACACTGTCTCCTACTATCAACTTTCACATATATTTTGTTTCCTGAACCAGGTTGTAAAACTCAACAATCACTGCCATTCCCACTTATAGTAAGCCTCCGGATGAGACTGTCTTCTCTGGTCAAGAGTAGCAGGCTCAGCAATGGTTGAGGACCAATATGAATGTGAATAGACTGGGTGGCAGTGGGTTCAGGGGTTCTGGACGGGCGACTTCTTTTGACCTTCCATTTGCCCCATTTTTCAACCAGATTTCTGTAGATGCTTGCCTATATCACACAGTTTTAGTTACAGGATATTGAGATAAATAACCTGATGCAACTTCTCGGGGACCAAAGTGTGTTAAGTATTAACCTCCTGATTATTGTTAAACATTAATGGCCTAATTTAATCATTCAATCCTCTTAAAAGGCAAATCATTTTCTCTAACTCAGGAAAACTCAAAGCACAAGATGGTTTCAATACAAAAGACATTCCCTGTTGCTGAGTGGACCAGGCCACAGGACAAGGATCTGAACATGAACCCCAGGAGCCAACGGTCCATAGGAAATATGGAGATTCAGTCTCACGAATAAATCAAGTTGCCAATGGAATGCATCCGGAAGCATATTCTTCCACAGACCCTCAAGATAACCAGCCAATACTTTGATCTCAGACTTTAGATATCCTAACTTAATCCCATCTGCCTAAACTTCTGGTCTATGTAACAATGATCTAATATATTTATGTTGTATTAAGATACTAATTATATGCTCACTTGTAATGCAGCAAAACTAATGCAAATGAGGGACAAAACTATTTATACACAGTAGATGACAGCATAAATTAATATAGCCACTTTCAAGTATAATTGGGCACTCCACATGAAAGTGGGAAGTATGCCTATATTATGAACCAGTAACTTAATGCTCATGTACATATACTGCGAAAAAAAACTTTGCTCCTGGAACTTTCATAGAAGTCCAACTGCCATTTTTGTTAACAGTCTCAAGCTGAAACTTCAAAATCCATAAACAGTGAAATGGAAAGTGAAGTGTCCATTCATGGAATGGGATTCCATACAACAAGGAAAATTAACAAACTAAAATTATACTAAAATTAACAAACTAAAATTAAAATATGGAGCCAAAAGAAGAAGTGTAAATGAACATACACAGATGATTCCAGATGAATTAAATTCTCAAGTTAAAAACATTCCTGGAAAACTCTCAGTCTTTTAACTTCATTTTTTTCATGAACTTTTAGAAGCCCCCTTGTATTTAGGGAAACAAACATAGTGGTAAATAGATTGAGGGGAAAAGCAAAGGAGAATGAGGATAACATTCAGAAGCATCTTTACCTCTGGGATGGACAGGAAGCAAAGGGTCAGGAAATGGCCTGAGGACAACATCAGAGCTCATGATAATAATCTTTTTCTTGCACTGATGAGTACAGAGTGACAGCTGTATTGTCTCTACATCAAACGATCACCTGCAGATCAGAGGCACTGGCATCACCCGGGACTTGGTTACAAATGAAGAAATAAGCTCCATGCAGTCTACTGCTTCCAGCCTGCTTTTTAAAGAACATTCTAGGTGATTTGTTTGCTCATTTAAGTTTGAGAAGCCCTGCTTTCAACTTTAGATGCTTATGAAAGTATTACCTTGTGTCTACAAGACATTTTCAAATGTTCATTCACGTTTGCCATCACATTCCATTTATTATCGATGGTTCCAAACTCAACCCTCTGCCGTCAGCTCTATTTCATCTCGTAGCGACAGTCTCAGACAGAGTGGAATCCCATAGGTTTCTGAGGCTGTAAATGTTTGGGGAGCAGATGACCTCACTTTTCTCCTGGCAAGTGGCTGGTGGGTTTGAACCTCTAGCCTTTGAGCTAACAACACAATTTAGCTATCAAAAATGGGTACAACAAACAGCCATTTAAGTAGAGGTGGATAGCGAATAGGTAACTGACATTTCATACCAGACGTCCTTTCCTTGGGGGATGCTCATTTCAACTTCAACAAGTTCACGTAGCATCTCCTAACTAAATCCAAATACTACCAAAATTAGCTTATGTGAGAAATATTACACTTGATATTAAATGGACAGGAGTGTTCCTTAAGAATCATGGTCTAATTTGTATAACTCCATGATATCTGTAGGGATTGTTTATCCTAACAAGGGCTAAAATAAACTGGGGACTTCTGCTTTTAGCTATAATGGAATATCAACTTCTAAACTTAAACTCCCTTTGTGAATGACATGAAGCAATTGTTTGCAGACATTTGACTGCCGGCACCATGGAACTGTAATCTCCGAGAAAAGGGAAATCAATGAGGTGATTTCTGCAGTGGCTCCGGGTTCCTGCAGGAGGCAATTCATAAACTATATGCAGAGGGAAGAGACACATCAAGAGATCTCAGCTTCCTTGTTGAGTGAGTTAAAAGGTCAGAGTTTGGAGAAGCTCGAAGTCAAAATTGCAGGGCAGAGATTTCAAAGTTAAGGAACTAGCTATGTATGATCCTAACAGAGTTCCAGCCCACTCGCGAACAGAGTGAAACTGTGCCAGCAAAGGACAGCCACAGAATTCTATGAGACATCTCAAGCACTTGCATGAAGTGGAGCTACAAATAGTATGAAAAGTCCTCTAGAATCATACAAGACATTCCAAGGTGTCACACTTTAATACTGTGGTGAACTGTAGCTACAGAGAAAATTATTCTAGACCCACAATAGCAGAGTTTTTAAAAAGCCTTGAGGGATTTAAACTGTTCTATAGACAATAAAAATCCAGACAACCAATATTGCAGTAGTGTGTTAGACAGGGTTCTCTGGAGAAACAAAACCAGGACACTAATAATTATTTATATATAAATATAAGAGAGAGAGAGAGAGAGAGGTCTAACATAAGAAATAAACTGTTAACTAATCTATAAAGTAGTACAAATAACTCAGTGCAACTCACTGGCAGTCCTTGGAGTCTTGAGGGCCGCCAAGTAGTCCTCTGTAGAGCAATTCAGGCTATCAGGCTACAAGCTGCAAACAGCAAAGCAGGTCACCAACAGTCAGCCAGATGACAGAGTCCAACAGTCCCCAGCTCAAGAGATGCATATTCCAGTAGCATGGTGAAGCAGGGCTTGAAGGAACCTCAAACACAGCAACATTGTCCATGGATTAGGTGTCCCACGGGTAGTGCAGCTTGGAGATGGAGGCACAGGACAAACAAGGCAGTGGCTGGTCTGAAGATCCAAGAGCAAGAGAGCAAGGGTGGGGATCACCAAGCCATTTCTAGCTCCACCTTTCCATCGCTCTCACATGTGGTCGCTGGCCATGTCGTCACAGCCAAACCTACCTATGACAGCAGCATCCAATAAAAACGCTGAGTAAGCAGAAGGGAAAGAAATGAGATATTGCCAGGAAAAATAAGTCAGTAGAAACAGATGCAGACATTACAATGATGATGGAAATAGCAGACATGGATATCCAAATAAGAATGATAACTAGCTGCTGACATTTAAAGGAATTTTGAAAAAAAAATACCTGAAAGATATGACAAAGGCTCAGGTAAAATTTCTCAAGACGAAAAGAATACAATATCTGACATGAAAATTTAACTGGACTGTATTTTAAACGCAGATTAGACATGGTAAAAAATTCACAAATTTGAAAGCACACAAAATCACTCAAAAGAGAGTATAAAAAATAGTTGAAAACTTAACTGAGCTTTGGTTGACTGTAGATTAATACCAAGCAATCTAATGTATTATAATTAGAAAATAATTATGTATATGTTTAAAATGGGGGAAGGTATATTTGAAACAATAGTTCCTTCTAATTTTTTTCAATTTGATGAGAACTAATCAACAACCCAGTAAGTCCAAGATTCTTGATAGCCAAAAGAAACACACACTCATATACACAAAAAACATACCAATTCACAAATAAGACTACCTCACTCATGGTAAGCCAGCAACTTTAGATTTCATTTCTAATTGTAAAATCAGACTTTGATGATCACATCTCAAAGAGTTCTTCTTATAATGTATGGCATTTCAACATGCTGAAAGTGAAGCCTGCATTCCCATGCTTATCTATGAATGGCTAAGTATTTTCAGTTTTTCACAACTAAGTTTAAATTTTCCGGCATCTTTGTCTTTAGAATATGCTAATCAAATACTGCAAAAAGGGGCTGACTTCTGCAGAAAATAGCTCTGCCAAGGATGTTATGTTCTATCTTTGTAATAAAATGCAAATTTCCCAGAAAATTGAACTAAATATTCTTAATAAAACAACTTAAAGTTTTACTTGTAGAGCACAAAAAGCATACTAAAAATGTTATCTGAACTGTAGGGATTTTCAAATCTTTTTAACTGATGATTTTCATTCATTTTTAACTTATTCCTGTTAGAATCTTATTAGAAAGCAGAGAGCACTACTCTGAGTAGCCATGTTAGGCTCAATAATTCTGTCTCTTTTACTTACATTAATTATTGCCATTGGATTTTCACCAACCAAAGATGCTCAAATAAGTCCATGCTGAGTCAATTTCATTGATCAGCTGCTTGAGAAATGTCAATTTCCTTTAATATATTTGTTCTCTTCCTTATAATCCAACCTGGTCTTGACTTTGGATTGTATACCTGATATGAAATGAAAATACCTTAGTAGGTGTGTTAGTCCGGGCAGACTAGAGGAACAAATTTCATAGACACATATATAGGTATAAGGAAAAGGTTTATATACAAGAGGAACAGGACATTGAGCCCAGTCTAGTTCAAAGTCTTAAGTCCGATATTAACCCATATGCCCGAAATCAGTCTATATAGTCTCCTTCTGACTCACGAAGTCACAGGTCAGTGAGTGCAGAATCCTGGCGCTAGCAGCGGTCTCCCCATGGCTCCTTGCTTCCAGGACTCAGGGTCCATCAACAACAGAAGCAACTCATCACTGGCAGAGGTCTCCATGTGGTCGCCTCAGCTTCAGAGGTCTGGCTCCATCAGGGCAAGGCCGTGTGGTCTCTCTGCCAGCTCCTTCATCTTCTCAGACGCTGCCAGCTTGTCTTTTCCATGATTAATTGTCTCTGAGACTAACTCCTAAACACTGGGGGAGATAGCTTCTCATCTTCACAAGGGAAATATTGCGAGATTTCCCAGAAGTCTCAGGAGAAAGCCATGCCCACATAGAGGCCTCATTGTCTACTCAATGGCTAGCTCCAGATTAACAGGCTAGACTCCACCCCTACATTTCAATCATAAAATTAACATAAGCACATGACTGCCACAGTAGATCTGAAAGCTAATTATTTCAAGGCAAATGGGTGGAGGGAAAGACTTTAAATCTCAAATTACAAATGAGCAGCTGTTTGTTTGTTTGCCTGAGAAGCTGCATTGATTCATGCCCTCCTATTGCTTACCAAAGTAGATATATCATGTGCTTTTCCAATCTTTCGCTTTGATAACAAATGTTCTTCTGAGCTGTGGGTATTTTGTGGCATTTACCTAAGCTATACTCTCCAGTGTTTATTTATACAAACATGGCTGATGAACTCGGACTTGTCTTTATAAAACTTTGTCATAGTAGCCTTTTCAAGTGGCTATATTCAAAGATGTGAGCTAAAAGTTAAGGGGCACTTAATGAAGTGAACAAAAACTCCCAAACGAGACAATAAACAATGTCATAATAAACAGAGAAAGGATTGTCAAAGATTTCATAACACTCACGGAACCAGCAATGAAGCGGTATGTATTCCATTAGGAAAATTCACAAGATCTCGTTAAAGAGTAAAGATGTTCACTTTGAAGTGCACCTGACCCAAGCCATGGTATGTTCAACCTCCTCCTATGCCTGTGAAAGACATACAATGAATAAAGAAGCCTGGACAGGAATCAATGTATTTGAATTATAGTGTTGAGGAAGGTTATTGCCCATAGACTGCCATAAGCCCCACCCCACTTCCCCCCAAAAGCTCTGTGCCATCGGGTCAATGCCAAATCATCGTGTCTTTCCAGGACAGAGTAGAACTGCCCTGTGAATTTCTGAGATTCCCACTGCTTACTGGAGCAGAAAGCCCCATCTTTCTTCGCAGCAGGAGCTGGTGGTTTTGAACTGTCAACCTTTTAGATTACAGTCCAATGCACAGCCACTATGCCACCAGGGCTCCCGAGACTGCCATAGTGGCAAATAAATCTGTTTTGAAAGAAGTATAGCCAGAAGTATAGCTCTTTGGAAGTGATGATGGCAAGACTCTGTCTCATGTGCTTTTTGTACGTGTTACCAGAAAAGGCCAGTCCCTGAAGAAGAATGCCATGCTGGGTAAAGTGGAGGGCTGGTGAAATAGAGAGCCTCAATGACAGATGTTGTAGACACAGTAGCTGCAGCGATGGGCTGAAACATAACAACTGTAAGGATGACACGGCCAGGATGTGTTCTGTTCTGTTGTGCACAAAAGGGTCACAATGAGTCAGAACCAATTCAACGTCACCTAATGACAGCGGCACCCAGCCTGTATTTTTGTAATCGCAAAAGGGAGCACCTAGTCTGATTCCGAAGCTTCTGTGGGACGATGATTAAACACTTGGGAACGCAGTGAAAAGTCAGTTGTTGGAGTCTGTTCTGTGGGAGAAATGTGTGGCAATCATTTCCACCAAGATTACCAGCCTTGGAAACCCTGTGGGGCAGTTCAATTCTGCCCTAGAGAGTCACAAAGAGTTGGAACTTCATGGCAAAGGAGTTAGTTTAGTTAGTTAGTCGGCTAGCTAGTTTTGCTTGACTCTCTTTTGGTCTAGATATCTCTCTTTGATTTGGAACATATTACCTAGACAAGTCCCTTACAATATCCTTTACTAACAGGGCTAATCTGAGTACCACCTTGATGGAAACTCCCTTCCCCAAAGCCTCCAGAATGCCTAGCCTGAAGCAGTACACCCAATCTCAAGAACTGTGCTTCTAGGGCGGTCTAGCAGATGCCAACTCTGCCCTGCTCCGCAGTCACCCACCCCCACCCTGTGGGCTGATCTGTGGGAGTAACTTCCTCTGCATGAATGAAACAATCAGTAGGGGAGTAGGTTTAAATGAGCATGCTATACCGGCATCCCTCATTTGATTGCGTGCATCTTTGAAGGTTGAAGGTGTGTGGCAGCCCAACCTCAAGAAAGTCCACCAGCTCCACTTTTTCCAACAACCTGCACTCACATCGAGTCTCTGTGTCAGAATTGAGTCACTCTCACAGGTCCTCAAGCTTTGTCATAATGCTATGGCACACTCAATAGACTGCCACCCACTGTCAGCAGTTGAATTCTAATTCATAACTACCATAAAGGGCAGAAGAGACTTGCTTCTTCAGATTCCCCAGGCTATAAAGCTTTATGGGAGCAGATAGCATTATTTCCTCCCCCACCCCACACACAAAGCAGCTGGTGAGTTTGAAGTGCTGACCCAATGATTAGCAACCCAACACCTGATCCACCCCTACCCCCCCACCCCCAGGGCTCCTTGAAGACACCATGTTGTTGCTGTCAGGCCCCTTTAAGACTGTCCTGA
Organism: Nesogale talazaci; assembly: GCA_004026705.1. Taxonomy (NCBI): domain Eukaryota; kingdom Metazoa; phylum Chordata; class Mammalia; order Afrosoricida; family Tenrecidae; genus Nesogale; species Nesogale talazaci. The sequence continues at coordinate 27,465 of PVJH01026866.1, forward strand.
CTCATGGCCATCATGCATACAACAGAAGGAAACACTGCGCCTGCCTGGCCCCACCCTCACCATTGTTCTTGTGTGTGAGCCCATTGTTGCAGCCACCATGTCCATCTCATTGAGGGTCTTCCTCTCTTTCAGTGCCCCTCACTTGACCAGGCACAGTGTTCTTCTCTAGAGACCATTCTCTCCTGACAAGATGTCCAAAGAAATAGACTCTGGTATAATGTCAATGTATGGATCACCTTGTTATGATATTAGTCTTATAATAATCAGCCAGAACTGAATCCACTAGATCTGTAAGCTGGCCTTCAGTCCACAGGACAGGAGTTTGGTGGCACAGTAGTTATACTATTCAGCTGGTTTGAAGCCACCAGCTGCCCCATGGGAAAAAGGTGTGACCATCTGCTTTCATAAAGATGACAGCCAGATACCCCTGGAACAGTTCTTTTGGGCACTCCAGATTGCTATGAGTCTGCATATACTCTGTAACAATGATTTGGCAACGGGAAACCAAAAAAACCCATGTGACTCATTTTATGGTGATGCTCATTTTGTTACTGTGGCCTGGAACTGGACCGCCACAGTGTCTCCAGCGTGTGCCTATCACACAATAGGAATCTCAAGTCCTGGAAGTGGATCTCATACATTTCTTTATTCCAACTCTTGGAGACTTCACTTGTGTCAGAATTAAATTGTGCACCAGAGGGTTTTCGATGGCTGGTTTTTCAGAAGTAGGTCACCTTTACTGTATGTCTACAATTATTTTTTTATTTTACACACCCAGAAATGGACTGATCTATAGTCTCTTTTTAAAGTATTCATCCTCCATTGCTTTGTAATAAGAGACCAAGGTTGATGACATGCTTTAGAAATTGTGTAGCCTACTCAAGATGACCTGAAGCACATTTTGGTAAAGAAATGAAGGCTCCTTATCATTAAGTTCACACCAAAGACCCCAAGCACCAGGTTATCTAGCCCCTGCTCATTCCCCTCCAACACCCCTCCAGTTCATAGTTACTCTTGCCTCAGTCTGGACGATTTGTTCTCCAGACATAGGGTCATGTGGCTGAACCTTTCACTTCATTCTGGTCTCTCCTTAAATGCCACCACCTCAAAGAGGCCTTTCCTGACCACCCTACCTAAAATCACACACACCAATCTCTACTCCTTTCTTAGCATCAGGCACTATGACACTATACATCTGTCTTTGTTTATCCTCTGTCTCTCCAGCTAAAAAGTAAGGACAGAGGACAGAGACTTTATTTTGTGTGACAACCTATCAGTGTTTAGTACATGGTAGTCACTAGGAAATTTGGGGGCAACCAGATAGGAAGGAAAGAAAGAAAGCCAGCAAACTGGAGGAGAGACGGGTGAGGGCATGGGGTGGGGGTGGAAGATGGATAGGAAGATAGGAGAGGAAGTCCAAAAGTATTGTTACAAACTCTTAGAAACCTTTACTAAATAGAAGTATCAAAACCTACAGCTACTTTTTCAAGACATATCCTCCATCTAGATACTTCTAAAGGTAATATCATCTTAACCAATGAATTCTGCACTCTTAGATTTACACAACATCAAAAGGGTGATTTTAGCATGCTCGTGGAACTCACATCATGTTTCTTTTAAAAGTCCTCTGTGTTTGGGGAACAAAAATCAATCTGAAGTAAGATCAGAGATGGAAGGTAGATGGGGGTACAGTTTTCTAACAAAATTCTTATAAGCCAGCCCTTCTAACCTTGAAGAATGAGCAGGTGCATTGCCATGCTAGAAAAAAAATCTTGGCCCAACTTTCCTGGCCTTTTTTTTCACTGATGTTGTCTTCAATTATTTTAGCACTTCTTCAGAATAAACCCCAGGATTGTGTTTTGTCTTGGAAAAACACATCAAGATCACACCTTTAGAATTCCAAAAAACAGTCACCTAACCTTCCAAGCTGATCTCTGTCTTGAATTAAACTGACCCCCACAAGTCCCCATAGAAGCCACTGCCTGGTTTTTGTTTTGTTTTTTCAGCCTATTGGTCTATATTAATG
>PVJH01026867.1:0-29523 GCA_004026705.1 Nesogale talazaci
CGTCCCAGTGGGCCGCAGTCCCGCGCACAACCACTACACCACCGGGGCTCAGCCCTGTACTCCTATCTTTTACCCTTTTGTAAATGGTTTTGTCTGCATGTTTTACAGTTTTAAGAATTTGTTGCTTTGCTACAAATCCTTTTCCTTAAAACAAGATTTATAGATGTTTTCTCTCTTATTGCCACTTGCCTTTTTATTTTCTTTATTATTATTATTATTATTATTATTATTATTATTATTATTAGGCATCACTGCCGTCTGGTAGGACTGGGAGACCCAACCTTGCTGCTGCTGGATTTGAACCGCCAAGCCAGTCGGCCGCAGTCCCTCATTCAACCATTACGCTACCGGGGCTCAGCCACCTTTTTGTTTTCTTTTTTTTGTTTTCTTTTTTTTGTGGGCATCACTGCCTCTGGTGGTCGTGGGCACTACCCAGCCACCGCTGGATTTGAACCGCCAAGCCTGCGGACTGCAGTTCCGCACTCAATCACTTACGCCACCGGGGCTCAGCCATCTTTTTGTTTTCTAAATGGTGCTGTTTAAAGTACAATGCTTAATTTTTTTTTTTTTTTTTAAGGCATCACTGCCCTGGTGGTGGGAGTAGGAGGCCCAGCCTTTGCTCCTGTGAGCGGGAATTGAACCTCCATCCCAGTGGGCCGCAGTCCCGCGCACAACCACTACGCCACCGGGGCTCAGCCCCAATGCTTAAAATTTTGATGAAATTCCCTTTATCATTTTTCCCCCTTAGGAATTTTACCATTGCTATCATATCTAAGAATTTATCCTAACCCAAGTTCACAAAGGTTTTCTCTTAGCCATTCTAAAAGTTTTATAGTTTTAGGTATATGAACCACATTGAGTTAATTTATGTATATTTATATTTAGGTATATGAACCATATTGAGTTAATTTTTATAAAAGGTATGAAGTAAGCATTTAATATTTTGAAGGCAGAGAATGTATCTAATTGTACCATTGATTAAACAAAAACTGATATTTAATTGTCTTCATAGTGTCTATGTCACATCACTTGACCATAAACGAATTCTTCATTTCTGAACTCTTCATTCTATTCCATTGACCTATGTGCCAATTCTTGAGGGAATACCACAGTCTTGGTTACAGGGCTTCACATGAAGTTTTAAAATTGTTCAGTGGTGGAGATAGGGGGAATTTCCACCCTCCACACAGAAGATCCGCCCAAAGCACTCCTTGCACAACCACTCCCATGTGTTAGTGCAGGCTCAAATGCTATTTTGCCAAACAAGTTCCAGTGGTGCTTCAAAACTGATAGACTGGGTAGAAAGGCCTGGTAATCTACTTCTAAAAATGACCCAATGGAAACTAGGTTCCCAACGGATCGTGGACTGTGGTTTCCTTCTGTTTTAATGTGAGATTGCCATGACCACACCCATGAAAGCAATAACATCCTTGTGAGTCCTTTGGATTCCCACATTTTATAATCAACGTGTCAGTTTCTACTCCAGATAACAAAACCAGTTTGGTTTTGTTAATCATTGCATTGGGGGCTTTTACAGGTTATAACATTCCACACATCAATTCTATCAAGCATATTTGTCCATATGTTGTCATCATCATTTTCTAAACATTTACTTTCTATTTGAGACTTTGGTTATCAGCTCCTTTTTTCCCCCCTCCTTCCTCCCCTCTCACCCTCATGACCCCTTGATAGATTATGAATATTATTGTTTTCATGTTTTACAACCACTGTCTCCCTTCACCCTCATGTCTATTGGTCACCCCCCTGGAGGCGGGCACTATGCCTCAGTCACTGAAATCAGTTCCCCCTTCCTCCCCTTCTACACCTACCTTTCTTCTACCATCCTGGTGTTGCTACTCCCATTTTTTGTACCTGAGGAGTTTTTCTGACCTGAATTCCATGTGTTGTGACCTCTTATCTGTACCAGTGTACATGCTCCAGCATAGCCAGAACTGAAACACAGGACTCGGGGTCATGATAGTTGGGAGTAAGAAAGCCTCAAAGAAGCAGAGGAATATTACGTGTTTCATTAGTGCTATACTGCGCCCTGGTGGACCCATCCCTTCTATGTGACCTTTCTGTGAGGGGATGTTGTATTGTCTACAGATGGATTTTGTGTCTTCTGATGCCTGTTATACCTGACCCTGTTAACACCTCATGGTCACACAGGCTGTTATGCTTCTTCCATGTGAGCTTGTTGCTTCTCTGCTAGATGACTGTGTGTTAAACTCCAAGCCTTTCAGACCCCAGGTGCTATATTTTTTGATAGCCACACACCTTCAGCTTTCTTCACCACATTTGCTTATGCACCCATTTTGTCTTGAATGATTGTGTTGGGAAGGTGAGCATCTTGGTATGCCAGGTTTTTAGAACACCGTGTTCTTGCATTGAGGAAGAGCTTGTCCAGAGGCCCAAAGTTCATCTACTTCCTCAGTGAATTTCCATATAAACATAGTACCTAGGTCACTATCTCTAATTTTATAGATTAATATGTTTACATAAGTGCACACCTATGTATATACCTCTATCCACAGCTTTGTTTCCTAGAACTTTGCTCTGTTTCCTTTTACCTTTCTCCTACTCCGTCATGTGCACTCTTCTTCTGCTTCTTAGTAATTCCTCTTAGCTAGATTGCTGATACTCCAACACCACCGAAATCTCTACAGCCTCCTCATTGTTCCTTTCAATTCCCTAGTTGTTCCCCCACCTATGGTGAGCTGTGCAAAAACAGATTTTTATAGAGACAGCAGTGAATTCTGTAAATCTCACTTTGAGAAATTGCTACTATAGCATTGTTGAGTTTGCTGTTCCATAAATGTTAAATGTTTATCCCTTCATTTACGACTATCAAGTGCTGGCCTGCTGATTACAAGGTCAGGAGTTCAGAGCCATTGTTGGAGAGCAACTGGAGGCTTTCTGCTTCCATAAATAATTATAGCCTCTGAAACCCCATATAGAGTCACTGAGTTGCAATCAACTTGATGGCAGTGCATTTTGGAGTGTTTGTTTGTTTATATTTTTTCAGCAATGCTTTGTGGTTGTCAGTATATAAATCGTATAAATTTTCTATTAATTTTATTCCTAAGTTTTCTTTTTGATGCCATTGTAAATATACTTAGTTAATTTCATTAACAAATTTTGCATTACTCATAAAATAGTTGGTTTTTGTATATTAATCTAGTATCCTGAGGTCATACTGAACTTAATTTTTCTTAATTTTTTACTAGTAGAGTTGTGTGTGTATTCTGTAAGATTTCCTACATATAAGACATATTACGGGGCTGAGCCTCGGTGACATAGTGGTTGTGCGCGGGACTGCGGCCCACTGGGATGGAGGTTCAATTCCGGCTCCCAGGAGCAAAGGCTGGGCCTCCTATTCCCACCACCAGGGCAGTGATGCCTAAAAAAAAAAAAAAAAAAGACATATTATGGGGCTGAGCCCCGGTGACTTAGTGGTTGAGTGCAGGACTGCGGCCCACTGGGTTGTCGGTTCAAATCCAGCAACAGCTCTCGAGGAGCAAAGCGCTGGGCCTCCTATTCCCACCAGAGGGCAGTGATGCCTCCCACCTCCCAAAAAAAAAGACATTATCTGCAAATAAAGACAGTTTTACTTCTTCATTTTGAATCTGGATAGATTTTTGTTTCTATAGCCCTTTTCTAGCCCTTCGTATATCAGCTAGAATGCCCAGTACAAGGTTGAATAGAAAGGGGTAGATAAATATTGTGTCTCAGGGAAAGCATTCAGTCTTTCACTATTAAGTATATTGCTTGTTAGGTTTTTTTTTTTTTTTTTTTTGCATAACTGCCCTGGTGGGAATAGGAAGCCCAGCCTTACTCCTAGAGAGCTGCTGCTGGATTTGAACCATCAACCCTGTGGGCCACAGTCCTGCACACAACCACTACGCCACCAGGGCTCAGCACTTGTTAGGTTATTTATATATGTTCTTCAGTTCTTAGTTTTGAGAGCGTTTATGATGAATAAGTGTTGAATCTTATCAACTTTTATGGTGATTATATAGTTTTGTTATTTATCAATATGCTGTATTTTAATTTAATTTCTACAGTTAAGCCAACTTTGCATTCTCCCACTTGGTCATGTTGCTGTCTTATATGCTGCTGTTTCATTCACTAACATTTTTCACTAATATTTTTCAAGGATCTTCTTTCTGACCTGCACACCAAGGATATTGGTCTGCAGTGTGGGTGGGGGTAAGAGAAAGGCGTCTTTGGGATCAGGATAACATTTCTTTTTCTTTTTCTTTTTTTGTTTTCTTTTTTAGATCATTTTATTGAGGGCTCATACAACTCCTATCACAATCCATACACATGCATTGTACGCAAAGCACATTTGTACAATTGTTGCCATCATCATTCCCAAAACGTGCTTTCTACTTAAGCCCTTGGGATCAGCTCGTTTTCCCCTCCCTCCCTCACACCCTCACTCGTGAGCCCTTGATAATTTATAAATTACTATTATGTTGTCATGTCTTAGGCTGTTCAACCAGGGTAATATTTCATAGAAGGCCTTTGGAAGTGTTCCCTCATCTTCTAGTATGTGAAAAGATGTGTGAAGGATGTGTGTCATTTCCTGAAAACACACGGTGGACGTCACCAGTAAAACTATTTGGGCTTGGAGGGAGGATGTTTCAGTCTTAATTCAGTTTCTTCTCTTGTTATAGGTATACTCAGATTTTTATGCTTTGTTTTGTCAGTTTTGATCATTTGTCATAAGAATTTTGTCAGTTTTGATCACTTAAGAATTTTATTCACTTCTAAGTTGTCTCATTTCTTTTTTTTCTTTTGGTCTCATTTCTTTACATAAAATTGTTCGGGCTGAGCCCCAGTGGCGTAGTGGTTGTGCGCGGGACTGCAGCCCACTGGGACGGAGGTTCAATTCCAGCAGTGGGGCTGGGCCTCCTACTCCCACCACCAGAAAGCAGTGATGCCCCCCCCCCAAAAAAAAATTGTTCATAATATTCCTTTATAACAGTGACTCTCAACCTTCCTAATGCACTTCCTTGTGTTGTGATGACCCTCAACCGTAAAATTATTTTCCTTGCTGTTTCATAACTACTTTTGCTACTGTTGTGAATTGTAATGTAAATATCTGACGTGCAGGAAATATTAGGCAACCCCTGTAAAAGAGTTGCTTGACCCCCAGAGGGCTCACAGACTCACAGGTTGAGAATTGCTGCCTTAAAACCTTCCAAATGTGGGTAGTTGGGAGTTCTCTTTTTTTTTGTGGGGGGGGGGGGCGCATCACTGCCCTCTGGTGGTCGTGGGAGCCTTGCTCCTGGAGAGCCGCAGCTGGATTTGAACCACCAAGCCCGTGGGCCACAGTCCCGCACTCAACTACTACGCCACCGGGGCTCAGCCCGGTAGTTCTCTCTCTTTTTTTTTTTTAAATATAGCTTTTATTGGGGGCTCATAACATTCAATACATCATTCGTATTAAGTAAATTTGGACACATGTTGCCACATTCATCTACATTATCTACTTGAGCCCCTCCAGCATAAGCTCCTCCCCCCTCTCTCCTCTAGTTCTTTATCCAGCAGTTTTCTTTTATTCTGATTTTATTCATTTGATTCTTCCTTGTTCATCGTCTCGGTCAGTCTAGATAAGGGCTTGTCAGTTTTGTTGATCTTCTATAGTTTCCTAAGGTGGAAATTTTTGTTATTGTTTTATGACTATCCTCTTGTGGTATACTAGATGTGTAAAACTATAAATTAAACTTTGAGAAAAATAATTTTATTAGGGGCTGTATAATTCTTATCACAATCCATCCATCCATGCATTGTGTCAAGCACATTTGTATATTTGTTTCATTTTCAAAACATTTTTTTTCTACTTGAGCCTTTGGTATCAGCTTCTCATCCCGTCCCCCCCATCTTAAACCCTTGATAATTTATAAATTACATTTTCATATCTTACAATGACCATTGTCTCTCTTCACCCACTTTTCTATTGTCTATCCCCCTGGGAGGGGGTTATATGTAAGTCATTATGATCAGTTCCCTTTTTCTCCCCCCACCTTCCCCTTACCCACCTGGTATAGCTACTCTCAGTGTTGGCCCTGAGGGGTTTATCTCTCTTGAATTCCCTGTGTTTCCAGCTCTTATCTGTAACCAGTTACATGCCCTGATCTGACTGGATTTGTAAGGTAGAATTGGGGTGATGATAGTGGGGGGATGAAAACATTAAAGAACTAAAGGAAAGCTGAGTCCCAGTGGTGTAGTGGTTGTGTGCGGGACTGCGGCCCACACTGTTGGCTGTTCAAATGCAGCAGCAGCTCTCCAGGAGCAAGGCTGGACGTCCTACTTCCACCAGGGCCTCCGCTCAAAACAAACAAACAAGCAAACAAAAAAGAACTAAGGAAAAGTTGTATAGTTCGGGCTGAGCCCCGGTGGCATAGTGGTTGTGCGCGGGACTGCGGCCCACTGGGATGGAGGTTCGATTCCAGCAGTGAGGCTGGGCCTTCTACTCCCACCACCGGAGAGCAGTGATGCCCAAAAACAAAAAAACAAACAAACAAAAAAAAGTTGTACAGTTCATTGGTACTATACTGCACCTTGACTGGCTCATCTCCTCCCCCAGACCCTTCTGTAAGATGTTGTCCAATTGCCTACAGATGGGCTTTGGGTCTCCACTCCACACCCCCCTCATTCACAATGTTAAGATTTTTTTTGTTTTGGGTCTTTGTTGCCTGAAACCTGATTCTGTCAACACATTGTGATCACACAAGCTGTGATCCATATGGGCTTTGTTGCTTCTCAGCTAGATGGTTGCTTGTTTAACCCTTTAGGACTCCAAACGTTAGATTTTTTGATAGCTGGAGGATACCATCAGCTTCCTTCACATTTACTTATGCAACTACTAAATTAAACGTTTTTTAAAATCATTTTATTGGGGGCTCATCCAACGTCTGTCATGATCAATACATACATAGATTGTATGGAATCCACATTTGCATATTTGTTGCCATCATCATTCTTGAAGCATTCTCCTTCCACTTATGTCCCCAGTATCAACTCCCTATATTCCCCTTCCCTCCGATCTCCCTCTCCGCCATGAACCCTTAATAATTTACAAATTATGATTATTTTGTCATATTGTACACTGTCCTTTGTGATCCCTCACCGACTTCCCTGTTGTCCTACCCCAGGGAGGAGGTTATATGTAGATCCCTGCAATTGTTTTCCCCTTCCACTTCACCTTCCCTCCCCCCTCCTAATTAAATTCTTAAAGCTCTCCTTTAGCAGCATAATCTAATTTTTTAATCATTTTATTGGGGGTTCAAACACACACACAATCCATACATCACAATCCATACATACATCCATTGTATGCCAAGCACATTTGTACATTTGTTGCCTTCATCATTCTCAAAACATTTTCTTTGTACGTAAGCCCTTCTACTAGTTCATTTCTTTCCTACTTTCCTCATCCCCCCTCCCTCTCGAGCCCTTGTAATTTATAAATTATTACTATTTTTTTTTGGTGGGGGGCATCACTGCTCTCGGGTGGTGGGAGTAGGAGGCCCAGCCCCACTGCTGGAATTGAACCTCCATCCCAGTGGGCCACAGTCCCAGTGGGCTCAGCCCCCGTCTAACCTATTTTTATAGGCTGTTACATACTTATATAGTCTGTTCAGAATAATTTCTAATTTACCTTAAATTTCATATCTTGATTCATGTTGCTTGGTTTCCAAATATTGGGATATATCTCAAATTTATTCCAATATTCAAATTAAATTTCCATTGTGTTCATAAAGTATACTTTGCATCATTTCATGCCTTCTGGATGTAATAAAACTAATTGTGTGGCCTATTATATGGTATATCCAGAAGAATGTTCCAAGCGTGCTAGAAACTGTATGCTGTACTTGTTGGTGACGTGTTCTGGTACATTTGAGTTAAATTGACTGTTAAATTGACTGTTCCTAGATTTTTTCTGATTTTCAGTTATGAAAAATGAAGTATTGAATCTTCAGCTATTGTTAGTTTGTCTATTTTCCCTTTACGTTCTGGGTTTTTTTTTTCATTATGCATTTTGAGGCTCTGCTATCAGGTATATTTGTAATTTTGGGGGGCATCACTGCCTCTGGTGGTCGTGGGCGCTACCCAGTGCTGCTCCTGAGAGCCGCTGCTGGATTTGAACTGCCAAGCCCGCGGGCCGCAGTCCTGCACTCAACCACTTACGCCACCGGGGCTCAGTCCCCTATTTTTAATTTTTGTATCGTCCCTATATTGACCCTTTTATTTTGATGGGAATGGCTGTAGCTAGTTGTTGCAGTGGAATTAGCCAAATATAAAGTCTGAGAAAACACTCTGCCCTCACTTCAGTCCACATTATTGCTGTCAAGTTCAGTGTATCTCTAGAACAACTCACAGAAATGAAAAGAGCACTATACTCGTGAGTGTAATTTTAATATAGCCTTTTAATAAAAAGGTACAAATTAGAATCAGCCAAAGGAAAAAATACATAGGCTGGAGTCTGGGAGAGGTCTAACTCCAGAGTTTCTGCCCTTGGAGTCATGGACAGCCATTATTTCCTTAGCTGCGGTATGTAACTAACCAAGAAAGTTCACTTGAACTTTTGGTGTCCAGAGTTTTTAGTGGGTCTTTGCATCAAATACTGCCTGCATCACAAACATTATTACCCAACCCTTCTTGGAAGTTTGGGTTAATACCATTAGTATCTCATTCCTCTGGAGCTCAGAGCTGATTGGGTGTGTCCCAGAAGCCCCATCATAAATCTTCTAGTAGCTAAAACAATCCAAGCAATAACATTTATTCCTATCAAACTGGATATTATTCTAGAGACCTAGTAAAGGGCAAATACCAGACTTCTCTTAAATAACATTAATTCTTAATCTACATATAATCCTCTTTGTGTCTAATATTTCTTGTCCCAAAGCCTATTTTGTCTGCTATTAAATATAATCACCCTAGCTCTCTTTTGGCTACTTTTATATGATATTTTATTTTCCACTCTTATCCTCAGCCTATTTGCAGATAGAATATAATGGAATCTTTTTTTTTCTTTTTTTGGCATCACTGCCCTCAAGTGGTGGAAGTAGGAGGCCCAGCCTTTGCTCCGTGGAGCTGGAATCGAACCTCCATCCCAGTGGGCCGCAGTCCCGCGCACAACCACTACACCACTGGGGTTCAACCCCCATAATGAGATCTTTTTATCTATTCTAATAACTGCACCTTTTGAATGGTGTGTTCAGACCATTCGCATTTCATTAATAGATTGCTGATATAGCTGTATTTGCAGATTACATTTTGGGGGGGGGCATCACTGCCCTCTGGTGGTGGGAGTAGGAGGCCCAGCTTTGCCCCTGTGGAGCTGGAATTAAACTGAATTAAACCTCCATTCCAGTGGGCCGCAGTCACGTGCACAACCACTACGCCACCGGGGCTCAGCCCCAGATTACACTTTTATGTTTGTCTCCTCCCTCTGCCTTTCTTCCACCTTAACCGACTTCTTTTGAGGTTAATTAAACATTGTTTACTTAATAGAGCTCTAAAGATTATGGTACGCATCTTAATGCATCACAGTCTATTTCAAATTAGCAATAATTTAATTGATGGTACAGCATATGCAGGGACTTCATGAAGTTGTGGGAAAATTCCATTATCTTTTAATTGCATTTTACACAAGCTTTTTTTTTTTTTTTTTTTTTGGCATCACTCCCCTCTGGTGGGAGTAGGAGGCCCAGCCTTGCTCCTGGAGAGCTCCTGCTGGATTCAAACTGCCAACCCAATAGGCTGCAGTCCCCCACACAATTCCACAAGCTTTTTGAAGCCACCTTATGAAAGCATTTCGCTACTATAACTCCACTTCTTTCTTTTCTTTTGTGCCATTGTTGTCATATCTGAGGGGGAAGATTTGTTATCTTTTAATCCCATTTTCCCACAAGCACCCTTAATATGTGTTAACATCTGCATGGTACATAACATTATACTTTCTACCTGATACAACAGTATTTGTTTTAGTCAGTGCACATATTTGTCATCGACCACGCTCTTTTTCCCTTTGGATTCAGGTTACTATCGAATGTTACTCCTTTTCATGCTGAAGGATTTCTTTTCATATTTCTTGTAAGGCTTGCCTGCTAGCCGTCAATGCCTGCTTTGTTCTTTTGAATGCCATTACTTTGCTTTCATTCTTGAAGGATACTTTTCTTTTTAATAGCAGCCTTATTGATAATTCTCATACCATAAAATTTACTCTTTTAAAGACCGTTACTCGGTCTGAGCCCCGGTGGCGTAGTGGTTGTGCGCGGGACTGCGGCCCACTGGGACGGGGGTTCAATTCCAGCAGTGGGGCTGGGCCTGCTACTCCCACTGCCGGAGAGCAGTGATGCCCCCCCCAAAAAAGAAAAGAAAGACCATTACTCAGTGCTTCTTCTTATGTTCTGAGTTGTGCAGCCATCCTCACTATCAAATTTGAAGACATTTTGATCATCCCACAAAGAAACATGTACCCATTCATTAGTAGTCACTCCTTGTATTCTGTTTATAGCCTTTTGTTTATTCTGGACATTACATATAAGTGGAATTATACAGCATGTAGCCTTTTGTCTTTATTTAAACATTATTTAGCATAATGTTTTTATTTACTGATTTTCTAAACCATTTTATTAGGAGCTAATGCAGATAATATCAATCCATAATTCACTCACATCAAGCAGTGTTATACAATTGTTACCACAATCACTTTTAACATAATGTTTTCAGGATACTATATTTGGTGTATGTTGATTGTCGAACTCAATTCATTCCAAATTTTTGTTCGGACACTTAAAAGTTTGAAAACTGAACCTATTTTCCCCATAAGAAATAATGGAAAACCAAATAATTGGTTCTGAGGCCCCAAAATTATACTTATAAATTAATCTTTCCAGGACTTTAAATCGCTAGAGCAGTGGCTCTCAACTATTCTAATGCTGCATCCCTTTAATACAGTTCCTCATGGTGTGGTTACTTCTCCCCCACAAACCATAAAATTATTTTTTCAAATTTTTTTCCATAGAATTATTTTCATTGCTACTTCATAACTGTAATTTTGCTACTGTTATAAATCGGTGACTCCAGTGAAAGGGTCGTTCAACGCCCAAAGGGGTCACAACTCACAGTTTGAGAACTACTGCTATAGAGACTTTCAGCCTTCTCACTTAGCACTTTCTGGGTGACACTAGCCCCATGGAATTTTTCTGATTTATCCAAATTAACTAACTTTTCAACCTCTAATAGTCTAGGATGTTGGTCTCGTGGTTACCTACTTCACACCTTTCGTGGTGACCTGATTCAATTTTCACAATGATTTCTTTCTTTAACCCTATCACAGTTCTCATAGTTTTCCTCTTAGCTTTTCTCTTGGTATCATTAATTTTCTTTGAAGCCATGGTTACAATGTTTTACACACAAAACAAACACAAAGACTACTACTGTTTTAACGCGCTATGTTGTCAGAGTGAAACAACACTCAGACTGAAGCATCACCCCTTTGTATCCAAAGCGAGATGAAACAAGGGACCCCCTCTCAGCCTGTTTGGTTTTTTCAAATTGGATTTTCAAGTTTGACTATCCAGCGAAGTTACTAACACCAAGCAGTTTGGGTTTTTGTTATTTTTTTTTTTCGAACTTAGCTGTAAGAGTAGTGAGAAGTTCAAACTTGAAGCTATTCAACGACTGAGTTATCGCTGTATGTGAAATGAAAACGCCAAACTTAGGACCATTGAGTGGATTCTGACTCATCGGGTCCCTGTAGGACAGGGCAGACTGCCTTTGTGAGTTACGCACTTACAGGACTGGAAAGCCTCATCTTTCTTCCAGAGAGCTGCCTGGTGGTTTCAAACTGCTGGCCTGTGGTTAGCAGCCCAACATGTAATCCACCACAATAACAGGCTCCTATTAAGCGGGACACCATTGACCAGGGGGAGGGAGGGGGTTCTTGATTAAAAATTTGGTCTATATGAATCAGCAAAAATGTTCATAGAATGCAAAAATGGTATTGCGATATATTTATTTACTTTTAAAATGCCGCGACACGCAGGACAAATTGTTAAAAAGTGGGACGTCTGGTCACCTTATCCTATATGTGCAAGGGAACTTCAATAGGTTTGTGGAAAATGGAATTGAAAGGTAATTCCTTGAGTATTCCATGGGCTCCGATATGACTTTAGAATCTTCAGCGCTGTAGAAATTTACTGATTAACTGGAATTGGCCCTTAGCAGAAGATGAAACTTGTTATCCTTTTGTTATGGCTTATTAGGTGTGGCTAAGCCATCCTCTTTTGTCATCAACCTTTCTCAAGCTTTGAGTAGAGGCAGGAAGATCTCCTAATTCCATGACCTTTCTTGATTAGATAGGGCTACGGGAGCCCCATGGTGTGGGTTACATGGGAAGTGGCTAACTGCCAGGTCAGCGGTTGGAACCCCCCTTGGGAGAAAGACGGGACTTTGTATTCCCAGAAAGAGTTACAGTCTCAGAAATTCACAAGAGCAGATGTACCCTGCCCTGCAGGGGCACTCTGTGAGTCAGAAGTAACAGGATAGCAGTGGGTTTGTTTCGGGGCTTGGGGCATGACTATACTTAGAAGATAGCAAACAACAAAATAGCCTATAACAGACAAAAAGGCTGGATATTACCTGCCCACATAGGAGGCAGGTTAAGTGGTCTAATCCAAGGTCCAAGTTAAAGTTCTGGCGGTGTGGTGGTAACAAGTGGGGTTAATAAGCACAAGGTAAGCAGTTTGAAACAACAGGCTGCACCCCAGAAGAAAGCTGGGTTGTCTACACCTGCAGAGAGTTAGTCTCGCAGACTCACAGGGCAGTTGTTCGCTGTCCTGTAGGGTCACTGTGAGGCTGAGCCAGTTCAGTGGCAATGAGTGTGGTTTGGTTTATAGATAAGCAGCATGCGCTAGGGGAATAAAGAGCTGTTTTCATCATCAGGTGGCCTCTGTCCATGGCTGGAAGCCATCAAAGACCACTGAGGACATCTTGTTGGTGCTCCGATTCACAGTGACCCTCTGATATGATGATGACAGAGTTCACCTTATTCTCCCTCTTTTTCGCTGCCTTTTTTTTTTTAACTTAACCAAGCATAATGTCCTTTTCCTAATTGTCACAGTAATCAGCCTCTAACATTATTACCACGGATCCGGTAAGCGCAATTATGCAACAATAATTATTAGTTATTGGGCTGAGCCTCAGTGGTGTAGTGATTGAGTGCGGGACTGCGTGCGGCCCATTGGCTTGGCGGTTCAAATCCAGCAGCAGCTCTCTGGGAGCAAGGCTGGGTAGCTCCCACGACCGCCAGAGGGCAGTGATGCCCCCCCAAAAGTTATTAGTTATTATAGTAAAGTCAGAGAATAAGAAAAAAATAACGAAGTGAGACACATTTCATGGTAGCATGCTCACCTTGGCCCTGCTTGGTGGTCGGCGTGGAGAGAGTGAATGAGAGGAGGAGAGGATGTAGGGAAAGGGAACAGGCAGGAGAGAGAGGAGTTGGGGGAGGAGAATCGGGAGACGGTGAAGGGATAAGAGGGAAATCGCTCCTTTATTCTGACCAAGTACATATCTTTTGGGGGACATGCAAGGCCCCTAGTTACAGGTAAAGACACATGTCACAGGAAGGCGTTATCCTATAGGTTATACATAAAGAGAGGGACAATCTAGGGGTACACTCATGGTAGAAGAGGGAGGTTATTGGGGTCCCCATGTAACAAGACGGGCAGACCTAAGATTAATGATGGCAGAGGCCTAACCTTGATTGTCCTTGGACCTGAGACTTGATTTTGCTAAAACTTTAGGGGAAGTGACCCATTGTCCTAACAGCAGGGGGTCAGCCCTATCTTTTGTGGGAGAGAATGGCCTCTGGATGAGTGAAACCTTTAGGGAGAATAGCTCTAAGCTTCTGAACTCCCCCAGATGCTGGCCAATGATTACTAATATTTGCTTAATATTTTGGAGGATATATAATTGTGGGAAAGTCCCATCTTCATCTGACACCTAATAACATGTTCCAAATACATAAAATGAAGTCCTGCCAATCTCATTTTTTTTTTTGGGGGGGGGCATCACTGCTCTCCGGCCGTGGGAGTAGGAGGCCCAGCCCCACTGCTGGAATTGAACCTCCGTCCCAGTGGACCGCAGTCCCGCGCACAACCACTACGCCACTGGGGCTCAGCCTGCCAATCTCACTTTTAAGGATTATACTGGCTGTACGTCTTCCTGCTTCGGCAGTCTTTTATACTTTCAGTATTCACCTCCAGCATCATAAATGATTCCAAGTGGGTTCAAGTGGCATGATCATTTTGCCTCTCAGATACTGCTTCCCCTAAAATCCTTAAGTTTTTAGGTTGTCTTGCTTCACTACCATCTTTATTGATTAAAATTAGCCTTGTACTTCATAAATGTAGATTTCCTTTCTCAATCTCAGTCCTGTGCATCTAGTTTGCTATAGTGATGCATACAATGAGGATACTAGATTCTTCCTATCAGATAAGCTTAAGCTTCTGGAGGCAAAAATGCAGTGAAACACTGTATTTCCGTGCTCTTGGGAGGTGTTGCTGTTAAAAAAAAAAAAGTGGTCATGAAATTCTGCGATCATCCTGCGTCTACATTGCAGCATCTATTCATAAGTTGACATCAGTGACAGCAGAGGCCTCTTGCTCCCAGCAAGGCTTTAGTGGAGATCTAAGAAGTAGCAGCTCTGGGCTGAGCCCCGGTGGTGTGTGTAGTGGTTGAGTGCGGGACTCCAGCCCACTGGGTTGATGGTTCAAATCCAGCAGCAGCTCTCCAGGAGCAAGGGTGGGCTTCCTACTCCCACCAGAAGGCAGTGATGCCCCCCCCTTTAAAAAAAAAAGGTAGCAGCTCACCTGTTAGAAAAGTTAAAAATTGGGCTGAGCCCCGGTGGCGTAGTGGTTGTGCGCGGGACTGCGACCCACTGGGACGGAGGTTCAATTCCAGCAGTGGGGCTGGGCCTCCTGCTCCCACCGCCGGAGAGCAGTGATGCCCCCCCCCCAAAAAAAAAAGAGTTAGAAAGCCCTGTCTTTCTCCCTAGGACCTGCTGGTGGTTTCGAACTGCTGATCTTGTGATTTGCAGCCCAGCTTGTACCACTCCACCAACAGCACTCCTTCCTGACTATGAACACTTACATATCAAATCCGTTTCACAATGAAGAGATCCTTTCATGGTGTGCATGGATATTGGCAGAGGGATGTAGAAGGACTGCACTCAGAATCTTGACAAATCATGTTGGTTTATTTTCGTCTGATAATTTTTTTAATACCTTTATAGGGAACTCTAACATCTCTTATCACAATCCATACACTTATGGACACAGTCCATAAATGTCAAGCACATTTGCACATATGCTGTCAGCATCATTTTCAAAGCATTCTCTTCCCACTTGAGTTCCTGATAATCCACCCCCCATTTCTTCCCCTTCCCTTCCTTACCCACCCTTCCTCACAAACACTTGATAAGTTAGAGATTATTTTTTCCATATGTTACATCGTCCTCTGTTGCCTCTCAATCACTTTTCCATTATTCATTCCCCTGGGAGGGGGTTCTAGATTGAGCCTTGTGATCAGTTCACCCCTTTTCTCCCCACCTTCCCCTAATTCTCTTGGTGTGTCTACTCTCCTTGTTGGCCCTGAGGGGGTTATCTATCCTGGATTCCCTGTGTTGCTGGCTTTCCTCTGTAGCAGTGTTCTGGTCTAATCCAATTTGTAAAGTAGAATCGAGGTCATGATAGTGGGGGGAAGGAACTACCAAAGAGCTGAGGAACTGCACCCTGACTGACTGGCTCATCTCATCCCTTTGACCCCTCTGTGAGGGGATGTCCAAGTTTTTAAAGATGGACATTGGGTCTCCACTCTCCCCCACACCTCTTTCACCTTGGGCATGGTTTTATTCTGGGTCTTTTTTTTTTTTTAATTTTTAAAAATTTTATTTATTTATTTTTTAGGACATCACTGCCCTGGTGGTGGGAGTAGGAGGCCCATCCTTTGCCCCTGTGGGGCTGGAATTGAACCTCCATCCCAGTGGGCCGCAGTCCCGTGCACAACCACTACGCCACCGGGCCTCAGCCCTATTCTGGGTCTTAGTTGCCTCCTACCAGATCCCATCGACACCTCCTGATCACTTAGGTTGGTGTGCGTCTTCCATGTGGCCTTTGTGGCTTCTCAGCTAGAGGGCTGCTTGTTATCTTCAAGACTTTAAGAGCCCAGACACTATTTTCTTTCCAGTAATTGTATTGGGGGTGCTTACAGCTCATATAACATTCAATGCATCATTTGTATTAAGCCTATTTGTTCACATGATGCCATCTTCGTTTCCAAATATTTTCTACTTGAGCGCTTGGTTTTAGCTCCTCTTTCCCCCTCCTTTTTTTTTTTTTTAAATAAATCATTTTATTGGGGGCTCATACAACTCCCATCGCGATCAGTACATACATCAGTTGTATGCAGGACACAGTTGCATACTTGTTGTCATCATCACTCTAAAAACATCCTCCCTGCACTTAGGCCCCCAGTACCAGCTCCCCATATTTCCCTTCCCTCTCCACTCTCCCTCCCCCATGAACCCTTAATAATTTACAAATCGTTATTACTTTTTCATATTGTACACTGTCCAATGTGTCCCTTCACTCACTTCCCTGTTATTTGTGCCCCAGAGAGAAAGTTACATGTAAATCCCTGAAATTGGTTCCCCCTTTCTATTCCACCATCCCTCCACCATCCCCGTATCACCATTCCCACCACTGGTCCTAAAGGGATCATCTATCCTAAATTCCCCTTATTTTCAACTCTAGTATACATCCCATGGTCTAGCTGGATTTGTTAGGTAGAATTGAGATCATGATAGTAGGTGGGAGGAAGCATTTGCGAACTAAGGAAAGTTGCATATTTGTTACTAATCTGTACCTTAACAGGCTCATCTCCTCCCTGCAGCCCTGTATAAGAGGATGTCACTTACCTATCTATTGATGGGCTGTGGGTTCCCAATCTGTACTCCCTCTCATTTAGAGTGATATCATTTTTGTTCTTTGATGCCTGATACCAGATCCCTTTGACACCTCATGGTCACACAGGCTAATGTGCTTCTTCCATGTGGGCTTTGTTGCTTCTGAGCTGGGTGGCCGCTTATTTACTTTCAAGCCTTTAAGACCCCAGATGCTGTATCTTTTGATGTAGCACCATCAGCTTTCTTCACCACCTTTGCTTATGCACACATTTTTCTTCTGTGATCGTGTCGGGAAGGTGAGCTTCATGGAATACCAACTTAATAGAACAAAATGTTCTTGCACTGAGGAAGTACTTGAGTGGAGGTCCAATGCCCATCTGCTGTCCTACTGCTAACCCTGTTAAGTATATGCACTTTGATCTACTGCCTCATCATCACATATAAATATAAACACCTATGTACATGCTTGTATTTAGACCTCTGTAAATGCCCTTTACCCCCCAGTTCTTTCCTCTATTTCCTTTTACTTTCCTCTATTTCCATTCTCAGCCCCCTTTGAGATTCAGTATTTTCTTTTACTTTTTTTGGTGTGTGTGTGTGTGTGTGGGCATCACTGCGCCCTGGTGGGAGTAGGAGGCCCAGCCTTGCTCCTAGAGAGCTGCAGCTGGATTTGAACTGCCAACCCTGTGGGTCGCAGTCCTGCACACAACCACTATGCCATGGGGGCTCAGCCCAAGTTGCAGTATTTTCTCTCTGTTACATTACTCTTGATCAATCCCTATCAGACCTCTCACATCCACCTTGTCACTGATTTTGTCTTTTAGGGGGCATCACTGCCCTCTGGTGGTCTTGGGAGCTACCCGGCCTTGCTCCTGGAAGAGCCGTTGCTGGATTTGAACCGCCAAGCCCATGAGCCACAGTCCCGCACTCAACCACTACGCCACTGGGGTTCAGCCCTTGTCACTGATTTTGAATCACTTGTTACCTTATCCCTGGGCCAGTCAATACCACCTTCTTTCCCCCTTCTCCCCATCTCCCATGACCCCCCCAGAACCATCAGTCCTGTCATTTTCCCCTCCAGACTGTTCATCCAGCCTATCTTGATAGACCTGTAGAGATAATATGTACCAAAAAAAGGCATCCTAAAATGAAGCAGCCAAAGAAAATAAAACAATGATAACAAAAAAGCCCCAGTGTCGTGTGTGTGTGTGTATATATATATATATATATATACACACATACATATATATGTAAAAAAATAATATAAAAATCTGAAAATAGTTCAAGGTCTGTTTGTTGACCTCCAGTAGTATCCCCTGGTTGAGCCAGATGGGGTGCCACACCCTGTCCCTAAAGTATATCCTTGGCACTTCATTGGGAACTCCATGCTCTATTGCATATCCTTAGTGTTTTGCCATGGTGTTTTGGGGTCAGACAGGATATAATCCCTGTTCTCCATTATTGATCCCAAAGGGTCTTGGGTCAGCAAGGGTAGCCGTATTTCATAGTGGGGCCGGCCATATGATCCTCACTGTGCATTGGCTGGTCTGAGTAGGAATAGCGTCCTGAAGGCTCAGTCAGACAGGGTACACATTCTTTCTTCCTCCCCTTTCATTTGTTCTCATGTTCTCATGTGGTTAAGTATTTCTCACTCCCCAAGCTGCACCTTCAGTGCTAACCTCCAAAGCAAACTCCCTTGGGGGAGAGGTGGCTGCCCCCATAGTTGGGATTGGGGCTTTGCGCTCAGAACCCCCACTCACTGTTTCCCTGGCTATATTTTTTAATAGCTAGACACCATCAGCTTTCTTTGCCACATTTGTTTATGCACCCATTTTGTCTTCAGTGATCTTGTCAGGAAGGTGAGCATCACAGAATGCTGGATTGTTAGAACAAAGTGTTCTTTGTCGAGAGAGTACTTGAGTCAAGGCACAATGTCCATCTGCAACCTTAATTCTTAACATATAGATATGAGAACATCGTTCTAGTCCCCGCTCATTATATATATGTTTACATATGTACATACCTGTATTTAGGCCTCTATAAATGTCCTTTGCCTTCTGGTTCTTTCCTCTATTTCCTTCTAGCTTCCCTCTCATCCCACTATCATGTTCTTCCTTCATTCAGGTTTAATAACTCCTCACTGCTACATTGCACTTGATTGAGCCCCACTAGACAGCTTACAATCTTCCTTCCATTGATTTCAGTTCACTTGTCCCTAGGTTAGTACCCCCACCTTCCTTTCTCCCACCTCCTCTTTTCCCTATCCCCCTAGAACCATTGGTCCTGTTCTTTTCATCTCCGAATTATTTATCCTGCCTGTCTTATCTAGGTAGACATGCAAGTACATAAATAAGTGCAAAAACAGGCAAAGCCAAATAAAACAATAAAGGAAGTCAAAACCAACAAAATAACAACAGCAGCAAAAAACATACACAAAGTAACAAAAGCAAAAAGAAAGCCACTGATAAAAAAGGAAAAGCCTAGGGCTGAGCCCCTGTGGCATAGTGGTTGAGTGCGGGACTGCGGCCCACTGACTTGGCAGTTCAAATCCAGCAGCAGCTCTCCAGGAGCAAGGCTGGGCCTCCCACTCCTACCAGAGGGCAGTGATGTGCGCCACCCCCCCCCCCAAAAAAAAATAAAAGGAAAAGTCTATAACTAGTTCAGGGCCTGTTTTTTGGCCATTATGAGTGTTTTCCAGTCAATTCTGATGGCGCGCTCCACTCTAGGTAAAGACTATTTCTGGTTTTCCTCAGGGATTTCATTACTCTGCTCCCCCTGCTGCTCTGCTGCATGCCTTCAGTGCCTCTCCGCAGCATGATGCGGCCTGCACTGTATCTCCTGTGCTGTCCCCCACAGCACCATGGTTGAGTGAGGGACGTCGTGTCCCGTGGTGGGGCCAGCCCTAAGGTCCTCCCTGTGTGTCGTCTGCTCCGAGCAGGGACATCGTCCTTGGGCATGGGGGGCCAGAATGTCCTCTCTTCCCCTTCCATCCCTTTGCATTTCTCCCATGTACTTTAATCCGGCACAACACTTCTCTCCTCGAGCTGTAGCCCCAGTACTTTCTTCTGAAGTGCCGTCTTCTGGGGGTTAGGTGGGGCTGGGGGTGTCTAGATTGGGGCTGGCCTCGCAGCCCTCTCTGTTGGTTCCCTGGTACATGCTGGTATGTTGTATTCTTTTCTGGGCACGTCGGGTTGAAGCCTGGTCTCCCTTGGAGATCGAAACAATCCCCTCGCCTTGGGTGGGTTAATGCCATGCTCTCCACCTACTCCTGCCTTTTGTTTAACTCTTTCCCCTCTTATTGAGCTGGCTGCCGTGTGTATCCCTGGATGGACTCTGGCCCCTGCCGTGGCTGCTGGACCTCACCCCAGGGATGTATGGATACAGTAGCTTTTCCCCTCTGCCCTGTTTTTTTAAAGCTTACCTCAGTAGACTCATGTTGTACTTGTACTTTTTTGCTTGACTTACTTCACGTAACATGATTTCCTCCAGTTCTTCCCATGCAGCAATGTGCTTCACGCGTTCATCGCTGCTTTTTAGCAATGCAGCGTACGCCATTGTATGTGTGTACCACCGATTTTTAATCCTTTCATCAGCTGATGGAAATTTGGGTTGTTTCCAACTCCTTGCAATTGTGAACTGTGCTGTGATGAACATTGGAGCACAGTGTCTGGCTGTGGTTTGTTTCCTGCCTCTTTTGGGTAGATGCCCAGGAGGGGGATTGCTGGGTTGTATGGTAGCTCAATTTCCATCTGTTTTAGATATCGCCAAATTGATCTCCATAAGGCTGTAAACACCTATAGGTCCACCAGCAGTGGACATGCATTCCTTTCTCCCCACAGCCCTTCCAATATTTGCTACTGTCTGATTTTTTGAGTTGAGCTATCTTCGAGGATGTTAGGTGGTATCTCATTGTTGTTTTAATTTGCATTTCTCTTGTGGCTAATGGTCTGGCTAATGGTCTCAAATGTTTATTGGCCATTCAGACTTCTGCCCCTGTGAAACTTCTTTTCAGGTCCTTTGCCCACCTCCTTTGTGGGCAGGTAGTTTTTCTCTTATTGTAAGCTTGCAAAGTATTGTAATAAGGCCTTTGTGTCATTGTGTCATTGCTAAAGATGTTTTCCCAGTCTGTGGGCTCTCTTATTACTCTCTCGGTGAAGTCTTTAGAAACACACAGGTAGTATATATATATCTCTGTAGTGTATAGCTATAGTATAGTATATCTATAGTATATAGTATATATCTATGGTATATATCTGTAGTATATCCCTCTTGTCAGTGTGTGACTCCTGTATTTGTAGTCTTCTCTATTTCCGTTAGCCTATGTATTCCCTGTGCCGAGGTTCTCAGGTTTGTCCCAATTCCCTCATTAATGGCCCTAATAGTTAACCTCAAGGTCTGTGATTCACCTTGAGTTTATTCTTGTGCATGGAGGATCTTGCTTCATTTTTCTGCAAGTAGATAACCATTTTTTTTCCAGCACCACTAATTAAAGAGAGCATCTACTTTCCATATAATAATTTTTGGGTCCTTATCACTATACACTGATGTTTTTAGTCCTCTGATAATTCTATATAGCTTAGCGTCCTCTAACCTCATAAACCTCTCCTGGCTTTTATGTGTCAAGAATTCAGTAATGACTGAATAATTCTGACTCAGAGTTATTTATAATGTAGTCAGATGGTGATCAGAGCTGGAATAGCAGGAAAATGAGGAGCTGAGGTCTGGCCAGGCATATCTCTCCCCATGTCATCTCAGGACTTTTCAAGTGGTCTTCATTCTTGGAATGGGCTCCCCTCAGCTTGAGGACTCAGGAAAGTCAAAACTGTTTACATGGCTTTAATAGCATTGGGTTCTTCTAAATAAGTTCTGTCTCCTTCCACCTATAATCCCAGGTAGGGTGATGCATTCATTAAAACATTCCACTACTAACAAAAACTTGGTGGTTTGAGTTGGCCAGTAATCAGAGAAAGCTGTCGCAGTCTGCTCCTGTGAAGACTGCAGACCTGAGGTAGTTGTGCTCTGGCCTCTGAGATCCTTGTGAATCAGAATCAACTCAGTGCTAGTGGGGTTTGTTTTTTGTTTTTCAGTGTCTTTGTTGCTTAGTGGGAAGACAGTGATTTGACAGAGTTTGATTTCAAACACTTGGACCCGGTAAGGCCTCCGTCCTCTGCCATTGGATCTGTATATTAATAGGGCAGCACAGGCAGGGTTTGGGCCATATTAATCTGCCCCGGATTTTACTTTTGTCTGGGTCTTTTTGCATCCATGTGCACAGCTCCATGATTGGCCAGGAGTGTGTGACTATGAAACTAGTGGTTGCACAGTTTAAAAAGAAAGAAAGAAAAACAACTATAGCGTACATTATTTCCATGGAAATACAGAATTCCCAGAGTCCACAGTTACTGAAAGCTGAGTGGAACACACTTCTGCACTGAAACACATAGGTCACCTTGAATCAGAGGCAGCTCTTCAACAATTGGTTTGGCTTTATAAATGGTATGAGAAGAATGTAGCATGAACCGTGAGGGCAGTAGGGATAAGTGAATTTACTGATACAGTAGTGTGGCAATGGTTCTGTGCTGTGCTGTTAAGCAAGTGCTTATTCAAAGATTTTTTTTCCCCTCTGTGTAGTGGAACACATGATCCAGAAGAACCAGTGTCTCTTCACCAACACCCAGTGTAAGATTTGCTGCGCCTTGCTCATTTCGGAGTCCCAGAAGCTGGCCCATTACCAGGTATGCCTCTGGACCACCAGAACTGCTGTGCTTTCCAGACCCCAACTTCTCCCTGGCTTCCACAGGGAAGGGTAATTCCTTCTTAGGAACCCAGTCATTGCCTCCATGCATGTTGGCTTATGAATGGAAGGTTGATGTAACTTCTCTGAGCCTCATCTCTCCCATCAAAATCAGAACCATTATACTTGTAGCTTCCCTTGTGGCTTGGGGTAGTAGGAAATAAGAGTTTGGGCTTTAAATAGACTTGTGTTTGAATGACAGCTCTGCTATTCATCTTGGGCAAGAAACCCCGCTCCATCTTCAGCCGCAGTTTCCTCATTTGTAAGATTGAGATGATGATCTTTTCCTCATAGACTTGTGGTGGAGATTAAATTGGACAACATACAAAGTGCCTGGCACAGAGTAGGAACTCAGTAAATTAGGTGCCTTCCCTACCCTTTTCTCCTCCAAGTTGTTGTGCAGAGGAACGAGATTAAAATCTAGTAAGTGTTTTGAGTGCCTTAGGTGTGAAATGGCATTTGGCTATCTTTGATCTTTTTCCTGGGTTCTTGCAGAGCAAAAAACATGCCAACAAAGTGAAGAGATACCTAGCAATCCATGGAATGGAGACATTAAAGGGGGAAACGAAGAAGCTAGACTCAGATCAGGTAATACAGCTGCCCTGTTGAGACCGCTTGCTTCCTGGTGAAGCCAGCAGGCAGGTTGATGTGGTGGCAAGAGCACGGCTTTTGGAATCAGACCAACTTGGCTTCAAATCTTTGCCCTGCTGTGTGATGTGGACCTCAGTTCTTCCTCCACAAAAAATGAGGCGAATACCTTTAAACTAACATGAGGGAGGGTTTATAAAAAGCACCCAACATGGAGTCTAGCCACATTCAAAGGGGCTTTTTAAAGTTTGTGGCAATGTTTCATTATATTTCAGTTCTATTTTTTCATGAACTTTTTGAAGCCCTCTCATAATAGGGACTTAGTAAGTGGAGTCCAGTGGTTTGTTGAGCAGGACAAGAAGCTGCCCCTTCACTGCTCCAGGAGAGAAAGGGAAAGGAACCAGAATGCTTGCTTTCATGAGCTCCCAGGGGAAATGCCAGGCTTAGGACATGGATGTTTTGAATAAATACGCGCAAAGAACACCTTTCCAAACACGTACTCTGACTGAGATGTAATAACATTTGGTTTTTGACTCAGAATGAATGTGAGAACATGCTAAAATGATTCCCCAGTCCTCAAGAAGTGCAATTACATTTATTCCTTGCGAGCCTATCCACAGATCACGGGCCGAGGAGTTAGCAGAACAGACCCTGGGGATTGGGTGGCCTTGTGTAACCTCCCTACAATGGAGCCGAAGGCCCTTACCTCTTCAGAGGAGTGAGGGGTCAACTTCCAGTTCCCAGTAGATGCTCCACACACAGGAGCTTTGCCGATGGCCGCCTCCTGTTATCCTGCCCACAAGTGTGGGCACTTCTGCAGATCCCTAGAGCAGTCTTATGGGGGGCTACTGATGAGTAGGATTCAGGAAGATCAGAGCCCCCGTTGTATCACTAGTCAGCTCAGGTGGTCAGAAGACCACACGAGGGACTTTTAAAAGTTTGAGAGGAGCTAATAACAATGAGTTTTACAAGAACAAAGAAAATGTTCTAAAATTGATTGTGCTGATGATGGTACAGCTCGTCTTAAAATGAGTGAACTACTGAATTATATTGTATGACTTGTGAATTATACGCCAACAAAATTTTAAAAGGTCATGGAAAATGGAATTTTTCCATGGATTTTCTTTTAAACCCTGTCTGTGGAAGGATTATGAAAACTATAATTGTATATGCGTTAATATCAACCCTTCACTCTCCCAACTGGTCTGGGTAAATGAATGCCTTATAGCAGTAATTCTTAATTGGGGGCGGTTTCTACCCTAAGAACACCTTTGGCAACAGCTGGCAGCACATTTTTGGTTGTTCCAAGTTTGAAGCTGTGTTACTGACATCTAGTGGACAGAGGCCAGCAGTGCTGCTAAATATCCTACAACCCACAACCCTGCCTTAGAATGAATACCTCCGTCAGACACCAGACATTTCACAGAGCTTTAGAAGCCCTCCATGTGGGCTTGAAATACATTGTTTTCTAATCTGACCATTAATTAACAAATAAACCGCAGTGTTCTGCTTGCTCAACAAACCCCGAGGTAGAGTGTCCTATGTGCTAGGCTCAGAGTGCTAGGACCTAGACAAGACAAGCCCACACACAGCTCTTTCATTCACAGAAAAGCCTCTTAAGGTATGATAGTGGCAGTTATAGGGTGATGTGTGGTGTGCTAGAGATCAATTTACAGTACTCCAGGGGTATGGAGGAGATGCAAGATTTATTCTTCCTGGAATCAAGTACTTAAAGGCTTGATAATTTGCTTGCTGACTGAAGCTCTCTAGAAGAGCTGATGTGTAAGAGGGCCTTGAGGGCTAAGCAGACATGTACCATGCAGCAAGGCAGGGCGAGCATTCTAGGCAGCAGGGGGTATCGGAAAACAAAAGGAGTGAGTAGAGCCTGGGGTGAAGGTAGTTGAAGATTATTCCAGAAAGGTAGGTGGGGTCAGCCTGGAAAGGGACCTTGGATGCCCATTCTCCTGTGGGCTGTGGGGAACCATTGAGGAGTTTCTGGCTGGGCAGTGGCATGATCGGACCTGTGTTCTCTCTCCCACCCAGAAGAGCAGCAGAAGCAAAGACAAGAACCAGTGCTGCCCCACCTGTAACATGACCTTTTCCTCCCCGGTCGTGGCCCAGTCGCACTACCTGGGGAAGACCCACGCAAAGAACTTAAAGCTGAAGCAGCAATCCACTAAGGTGGAAGGTACTGGTTTTCCTGAGTAGTGCTGTATGTGCCGGGTGCTCTCAGAAAGGCTCACTGGGGCTACAGACTTGGAGAGGTTGAATTGCTTTTGAGAAACTTTTAAAAATATCAAAGCTGACCCGCGGCATTGAAATGTAGTCTCAAAATTGTGCTCACCTAACCTCCCTTTCTTTGCTTACATCAATTTTTCTTAGCCCCGAGCTTTTTTGTCCTAATAATTATAACCCAGGAGTGCGAAGCCCTCCGGGCCTCGCACGGGAGAGATGTTCTATCTTCTGCCTTCCCATTTAGATGTTTTTCATTCCTCCCGGCATCCCCTTGCCCTTAGCACCATGTGTTCCCAGTTGAAAGCCAAACCCTTGTCTTTTTCAAGTGCTAAGGTTACGCTGGTTCACTTTTATCCTCAATAACCACCTGTTCTCCTCAAGACAAGAGCCTTGCCTTTCAAAGCTAAGTACTTCAGTGCGGCCACTCGCCCAGCAAGCAACGTGTGCAGCTGCATGAATTCATTCTCCGTGCAGCAACTGCTGGCATCGTCCGTCCCCTTTATCTTGTCACCATGGAGGCTCACCACTCACTTTCATCTCACGCACGCCCTGACTTTCTGGGGGTTTTAACCTTTACCGACTGCAATTAGGGATTTGAATTTCTGCGAATGTAAGTTCTTTGATCTCTATCTAATTTTTCATAATTATTGCTTCTCTCTTTGCTTTGGACCAAGACATATACCACTTCTTATTCTTATAGAATGGCACTCCACAGTATAAATGTTTCAAAAGACTTTTGAAGATAGGGTAAAAAATGACTCATAATTATACCCACTCATCTTATCGAAATCTAGTTATGAGACAATAGAAAGGGCTTTGAAGTCGTAGACTCAGTTTCAAATGCTAGCACTGATATTTGCCATCTTTGTAGCTTAACTTTTCTGTGTTTGAGTTTCTTTACCTATGAAATGTAGATAATATTCTTTACTTCATAGGTTTGAGACCAAATGTATATAAATTTCTAGAAAATGCTCAGTAGATGACAACCACTGTTACTATTATCACAACATCATTAATGCCAGTTAAAGGAACCCTCCCCCACCTTACTCCTCCCCCCACCCCATAAAACACAGTAGGAGTTAGACTTGCTTACCATAAGTTAGAATAGTGCTACGTGCTTCTGTTAGCCACGATGATTCAGAAAGAGTAAAGCATCAGGCCACGGAAAGCTAGTTTAATAGCCGAGCTTTATAAGGTTACGGACTTACCTTTGCACAATGAGAAAGGAATGCGCTCCAAATGCCCTGGCCGTGGACTAGGCGCAGTCCCAGACCCCAGACTCAGGGTGTTTTCTGTACTCACTTTTGGCCTCTGCCACATGCAGAAAAGTTTTTTTTTTATTTTTTTAATTTTTTATTTATTTATTTATTTTTTAGGGCATCACTGCCCTGGTGGTGGGAGTAGAACAGAAAAGTTTTTGTATAATGCATGTACCAATTTCTTTTTTTTAATTTAATTTTCTAGTTTAAACCCATTCCCATGTTATCATAGTAATTATATTATACTTCTGAAATGGAATATTATTTTTCTAATGTAAAAGTGATAAAAAGCATGTTGTAGAAAACATTTAATGTATGTAAATAGAAAGGAAAATCACCCATGATTTTACCATTATCATAGATAACCACTGTTAACCTTTTGAAATACTATTTCTCCGTTAATCTATTAGCAGGGGTGGGGGGGGTGCTTGCTTATCTTATACATACTTAGATTAAATCTGTACATATTACATGTGAGCACAGGCTACCTTAATAACTTTCTTGTTTTTCAAACAATGGGTGCCTGTTTATTAGGAATAATTCTAGTTCAACTCACGCTTGAGATTCAAAGGAGAAAGTCACATATCCCCCAGGTCCTCCATTGGAAATCGCAGTTAATATGCTCCTGGCTTTGAAAATGCCAGTGTACACATCTCCGTTTTAACAGTGACATACTCATAGTGCACATAAATTTACTTTTATATTGTTTTTATTTAATAAAACATTTCCCATATTACACATTTTCATAAACATGTAATGACCATAACATCTTAAGAGATGCAGTAGACTGTAGTTCACTGTTTTTCCAGTATTGAACATTTCCCCCACATCCCCCGTTCGTGTTCGTGTTCCAGATAACACCACAGGGACTAGTCCCGTGGACACTCTGCACTTTTCAGGCCGTCTCCTGGGAGAGGACTCCTGCAGCTCTCATTCCCTTTGGACCCCTGGGAGCTCAGTCTTGTGCCTCAGATGCTTCTCGGCCGCATCTTGTAAAGCGCTTAGTCACAACTTTTACCGCTTAAATTCTCTTATTGTCCCCTTTCCTGATAGGAAAAGGAAAAAACTATTCATTGGGCAACATTGGAAAATACAGAAAATCACTCCTTAACTGTCTACATTTGGTCTTTTTTCCATGCATACATGACATGTGGTTTTTGTTGTGATACTAAATGATGGCTGTAAGAAACATTGCTTTACAACCTCCTTTTTTTCACTCAATACTTAGTGGCTATTTTCTAACAGTATCAAATATTCTGCAGCATGTACATTACTTTGCAAATAACTTGCTGAAACAGAAACCAGTGGCCAGGAAAATTGAGATACCCTATGCTGGAAGCCCATTGGTCAAAGAGAGTTCCTTCTGGCTCACTGGAGACTCTCCAGAGCTCTTGCACTGCAGTGACACAGAGGGGAGAGAGCATCCGAGCAGACTGTGCTCACCCCCGGCGGGACATGCCGCCGAGCCCTGCACCCCCAGTTCCTGGAACTTGTTAGTCAATCACAGTGTCCACTCTGTGGGGAGGTGCCCCCCACCAGGCTTTCATTAGCCAGAGTCAAGGATGTTTTCTGAAGGCGGCAGCTGGAGCCTCCCTGCCATACTCTGGCATAGCAAAGACAGCATAGACCTTAGGACCACACAGACCTGGGCTCACTGATTAGCAGATGATGTTAGGCAAGTCACTTCCTGTTGAGTTTTCTCTAGTGTGGCAAAATTATATCCACCTCCTAAGGTGGTGATGAGGGTCAAGGGGAAGAGAAGCTTACGGAGCATAGAAGTAAATGTTGATACCACCCTTCACTCTCCCTCACTCAACCTGGAAGGTGGTGTTCATGACAAGCAGCTGTCCTTAGTGCAGAGGCCTTTTCTAAATGACTATGAACTCCAAGGCCTCAAGCCCTCTACGTGTTTCCATTGTCTCTCTGTCACTAGCATACTTTCAGGATAACAATAAAACAGCCAACCTTGTTCCACTTTCAATCAAGTTCCGGGGAATTCGAGAGGCGACAAGGCTGCAAGTAGATATGTGTCCTCTCTGTTGTGCTTTGGCAGCTTGATAGCAGATGCTCAGTCTCCTCAGGCTATGAGACAGTCAGGACTTGGGCCTACAGTCGGTAAAGCTGCTGACCAGAATAGCTGGGCTTTGGGGCCCCCCATATCTTCCCAGTTCCCCCAATTAGAGGAGGTGTTCATTGTGTGATTCACACAGACAGTGCAACGCCTCTTAGCATGACTAACTAATGCCACTAGCCTTCATTTCCATTCAGCATATTCGAAAACCAGGCACCCTCTGGGTTTTTCATTGTTTCTGTCTGAACTCTCACCACAGCTCTGTCAAAATGCCTTACAACCCCTTTTCTTGTGGCCTTCACCTTAGCCTTGCACCAGAACAGAGACATGATCGATCCAGACAAGTTCTGCAGCCTCTGCCATGCGACTTTCAATGACCCTGTCATGGCTCAACAGCATTATGTGGGCAAGAAGCACAGGAAACAGGAGACCAAGCTCAAGCTCATGGCACACTATGGACGGCTTGCAGATCCAGCTGTCACTGACTCATCAGGTGAGAGGGCCCCACTTAGACCCAAGGCAGACACCTAGGGTGGTTGGAGCAGGCTTGGCGCCCTGACCAAGTAAGGCTGTGCTTTCCTCCTTAAATCTT
>PVJH01026868.1:0-29483 GCA_004026705.1 Nesogale talazaci
GGGAGGGGAAGCTAGGCGCCTTTCTCGGCCACAACTGATCCCATGGAAGGAACGAGGTGCTGGGCCGGTGGTCAGGCGCAGGATGGTCATCTCAGGGGACACCCTGGCTAGCTGGCATAACAGGTCACAAAGTGCTGTATCCTCCTTTGTCGAGGAGCAGTTGGGTCTTGACGGCCAGCAGGGAGCTGCATAAGGGACAGTGGGGGCCCAAGAGGAGTGACGAGAATCCAAGCAGCAAGGAAGCAATGAATCCAAAGTCCCCGTGGGTCATGTGAAGCCAGGGGAACTCACTGGTGTCCGGCTGCCTCTGCTGACTGCACTAACAGAGGCACTGCATTAGTTGGTCCTGGATGGAGAGGGGAAAATGCAGAACAAAACTCAAAGCCGTACAAAAGATGAGGCTTACTGGTCTGGCCAGAGACTGGTGGAACCCGGAGACGCTGGTCCTTCCTGAATCATCTAGGGCCGAGAGAGTGATGACTTTCTAGCGCTGGGGTGGGGGGGTCCACAGCCTTTAGCACCTTCAGCCGTACGGTATCAAAAGGGCATCATTGGTCCAGGTGTGACGTTCACAAGGCCGCAAAGGATACGCCAGAACGAGAACTGGGACCAGTAAACAGAGGGAGAGAGTGGGGAAAGCGCGGTTTCATGGAAGGGGATTACAATCAGCATCACGAATCAAAATGTGTATGGAGTACCGAACAGGAAGCCAGCGTGAGAGACGGGAAGAGAAAAGTGGTGGAGACCTAGCAGGGAGGGGACAGGGACGTTTGGGGGCTGTTTCATGACGCTGTGCCCTCTCTTCTTTTGCTTCTGCTCCTGAAGGTGGAGGGGCAGGTGGTGGCGCTGCTGGTGCAGAATTTGGAGCGCCTGGATGAATCCGTGAAAGAAGAAGCAGATGGGGTCCACAATACTCTGGGTGAGGAGAAGGGGCCCCAATCGTCCCCGGGTCCCCCTGTGCTTATTTGGGGGGCCTGGGCAGGGGGGCGCAATTTAAGCTCCCCCACCGTAGCAGAGGCCGCAGCAGGGTGGAGCCTTTCCTCATGCACCTGCACTGCCTGTGCAGGAGAGAAGACCCTCGGGGGCATCACACAGCCCTCGGGCAGAGATCACAGGGGCCTTTGCAGCCAGTGCTTTTTTCTTTCCATTTTTTTTGCTTAGGGAAAAGGAGGACTGTACAGTTTAAACATCTCCCTACATGTGCATTTTTCCTTCCCGCCTTTTCCTTCATGGTCACTGTGTGGCCTTGTGGGGGGGGGGGTTTACTCGAAAAAAGAGACCGGTTCCCCTCTCCTCTTAGGTACCGGTTGCTGTTTGGGCTGTGAGTTGACACCTCACTCGGCCTTCAGCGTGTGCTCATTTCAGCAGCTTCCTCTTAGTGTTCTCCTCCTCCTCCTCCTCCTTCCCTGCCCCTCCTCCCCCTCCCCCTCCTCCTTCCCCTCCTCCTTCCCCAATTTCCCCAGCCTTAACCGTGGCGAAGTTGGTGAGCGAATGGCCTATTTAAAACCGTGCCTTCGGGTAGTCCTCTTTATCGCCTGTCGCTGTCTTACAAAACTAGAGGTGACATATCTGTAAACAGAGCTTGAGAAACGGATGAGGCCCCGGTGGAAGCAAAAATTTTGATGAGATTAGATTTTCTCCCGGCTCCTTTGTGTTTACCACCGATTCCTCCTGTAGTTCCGGGCTCTCCTCGACGAGGGTTATGGTAAAGAAGGGGAAATGTCATGCCGAGCGAGTGAAGAGAAGGGAGAGCCCAGTGAGCTATCATTTGGGAGTCGCCGCTGGTTGGCCAAAGCTAACCATATGTTAGCTGGATTTTGCTGGCAGCAAGCTTATCAAAGTCTTAACCGACTGTTTAAAAAAAGGTGGGGGGAGGATGGGGGTGCCTGCTGTCACGGAGAAAGCCGTGGACTCGCAGTCTGCAGAGATCTCGTGTCCTTTCATCTTGGCCACCACCTGCCAACTGCTCAGGAGACTCCATCCCCTCTGTCCCCCACCCTCCCCACTTACTGTGTGCCTGAGTTTGTCAGACTCCATGCTAGGCGCCAGGTAGATTGAAGATGCCTTGGGTATGGCTGGCCTCAGAGAGAAAGGAGAGACAGCCCACAGCGAGGAAGGGTTTCATGAACGACGGAAAGGCCCCATGGAAGTAAAGAGGGGGCATCTAAATTGCTGGCTAGGAGCAGGTAGCGGACGGGGACTGAATCTGAGGCAGACAGGTGCAGCCTGACAAGTGGGGAAGTGTGAGAAGGGGCCTTGGGCAGAGGAGGAGCAGCTGCAAAGTCTGGGAGCCATGCATGGGAATAAGCTCTGAGACAGGCTTAGAAATGAACTCTGGCTGCTGCGGGGAGGCGGGAGGGCAGGGAGTTGGGTCCGGAGGGCAGCATTCATCCAGACCAGAAGCTGGGGTTCTATTCTTTGGGGTCACCAGGAAGTCCTATGAAGTGCCAGCAGAAGAGGAAGGTGAGATGAAGGCAAAAGAGATCAAGGTCATGAGTGGTTGAGTCCCCTTCCCCTTCTTTTCTAAAGAAAATAATTTCGGGTGTTGGGCTGATTGTCATCTCTCAGGGGGCTCTGCTGCACCCCTGCCCAGCCCTTCTTTGCCCTGCCACTGGCCAGGCTGACATGGGTGAGGGCGTGAGGAGGAAGACCGGAAGTGTGGTCATTTTTTCAGCCTGCCTCTCCCCTTCGCCGTTGCAGGCGTGGTGTGTTCAGAGAACACAGAGCCAGGTCTTCCTTGTAATGGATGGGAAACATCCTGGATTCTGGAACAGAAGGGGCCTTGGGGACATGAAAGGATGAGGCCTTGGGGAATTTCTTATTTTGGACTCTCTTTTTCCGTATCGTAGGGACGAGATTACCTTTTTTGTTTGTTTTGCTTTCCCTTGCCTCCTATTTTCAAATGTCTACGGCACTTTGGCTGCTGTGGGAGATAGCAGACCCCCATTTGCCTCTGACGACCCGGCAGCATGGGCCCTATCGTGTTACTGAATTAGAGACCACACTTGCAGTGTCTTGGCTGCTAGGTGATAAAAAAGCAAACGTGGGAAGGAGAACTGCAAGTGGATGATTCAGGAAAGAATGGATCGACCGGGCAGCAGCGGGTTTTTATCTGCTGTTTTGTTTTAGACTTTTCTCGGGGTTTCTGTCCCTGTAGTTGCAGGGCTCTGGGACTCCTGTTGGGTGAGCTCATTGGGCTCACTCTCTTATGTGTCCCAGTGCCCCGCCCCCCTTACCAAAGAGATTTACCACATTTTGTTTAGATGATGTCGATCATTTCCAGTTAAGAGCTACTCTTGTAAAGTATAGCACATCTTGAAGAAAAGTAGAAAAACCAGACCCAAAACAAAACCACAGCAACTGCCTGGTTCATGTGAAAATGACAGCGGAGCATCTGGCTGGCAGGGAGGAGGGGAGAGGAGCCCAAGGGATATCTGGGGAAGGGAGCTGGCCCATTGGAAACCAAGTTTCCCTGCTAAATAATCAGTATGTCTTTCCCTTCAGCGATTGTGGAAAACATGTCCGAGTTCCGGCCCGAAATGTGTACAGAGGCAGCCCAGCAGGGCCTCCTGCAGTGGCTGTTGAAGAGGCTGAAGGTAAGCCTGGCTTTGAGGCCTGCAGCACAAGCCTCTGTGCGTGGAGCGCATATGGTCCCCGGCCAGATGGTTCTGTTTGGGAAGGTTCTGGTACCTCTGAACCTCTTTTTTTTTTTTTTTTTTTGCTGGTTCTATTTACGTCAAGGGAAGGAACTGTACACATAACCTGTAATATTCCTGAGCATAATTTTAAACATGTCGTAAAAGCAAATTGCCATGCTGTGGAAGATGTGAAAGGGAAAGATACAGTTTCTCTCTTCTGATCCCTTCCAGGCCAGCTTCCCAGAGAGCCACTGTGGATTTTCTGTCTATTCTTTCCACAGTTTTCCTGCAAGTAGCACAGAGGGTTTCAGGAACTGAATTATGCAGTGTTTCGTTGCAACTCGGTTTGTTTGTTTGTTTGTTTTGTTGAACTAATGGCTACTTCATGCATAAGTGTATGGATGTGCCAGACTCATTTTAACCATTCCCCAGTGTAGAATGGTTTTTACTGTTAGAAACAACGATGCGAGGGCTGAGCCCCGGTGGCGTAGTGGTTGTGCGTGGGACTGCGGCCCACTGGGACGGAGGTTCAGTTCCAGCAGTGAGGCTGGGCCTCCTATTTCCACCGCTGGAGAGCAGTGATGCCCCCCCCCCCCAAAAAAAAAAAACACAACGATGCAGGGCATATCCTTGTGTAGACCTAGACGATTTTTGCTTGCGCACTTGTTGAATTTATTTCTAGGATACATTCCTAAAAGTGGAGTTGATCAGTCAAAGAGTATATATGTATGTATGTATGTATGTATGTATGTATGTATCGTAGTCTTGGAAAATTGTCCTCCACAGGCTGGTTTGAGAGTGTCCATTTCCTTCTGTGAAGCCCTCATAGCTTACTGGTCATGCATTGGACTGCTAAGCACAAGGTCAGTAGTTTGAAACCAACTGCTGCTGCATGGGAGGAAGCCCTGGCTTTCTACTCCTGTAAAGAAGTGCCCTCTTGAAAGCCACAGGGGCAGTTCCCCCCGGCCTGATAGGGTCAATATCCTGAGGAGTCAGGATATCGGCTCAGTGGCAGTCAGAGTTTCCTTTTAGATAATATCTTTTTTTTTTTGGGGGGGGGCATCACTGCCCTCAGGTGGTGGGAGTAGGAGACCCAGCCTTTGCTCCATGGAGCTGGACGAACCTCCATCCCAGTGGGCCACAGTCCCGTGCACAACCACTACGCCACCAGGGCTCAGCCTAGATAATACCTTATATACCTCAAAGGAAGACTAGATAATATAACTGTTATTCAAGTTGATCACTCAAGTCAGTGATGAAGAAACTGAGAAAATCTGTCAACTTATTCATTCAGAGATCGATCAGATGTCTGATTTAGTTGCATTGATAATCACTGGCAATTGGAATGCCAGAATTAGAATCAAAGAGGAAGAAGCAGTGGTTGGAAAGTAAGACCATACTGATAGAAATGAAGCTCAAGATTACGCGTTAGATTTGTGTAAGACCAACAGCATTCTCACTCAAGTACCCTTTTCCAACAACATAAATCGCGACTACATGTGTGAATCTGGCAGGTAAACTACCCAGTCGATGCCCACTCTTTGCGACCCTCTAGGACAGGCCAGATCTGTCCTTGTGAGATTCCAGGGCTGTAACTGTTTTGGGGACTAGAAAGTCCTGACTTTCTTCCAAGGCGGGGCTGGTGGTTTTGAACTGTTGCCCTTGAGGATCATGGCCCAGTGCATAGCCACAACGCCACCAGGGCTCCTGATAGCGACCCTGCAGGACAGGACAGAACCGCCCCTGTGGGTTCCTACGACCGAAAGGAGCACACAGGAGTCAACATGACCGCATGCGTGGGAACAGACGATGGGGAGGCTCAGTATCAGCCAAAAGAAGGCCAGGGGCCAGCGATGCAGCCGTGCACCCGCGGCTCAGATGCAGACCCAAGAGGAAGCTGGAGAACTTGGAAAACAAGTCCACAAGAGCCAAAACAACCCCGAGTATATCCCACCCCGACCTAGACAGTCTCAAGGACAGATTTGAGGCACTGAGCGTCAGTGGCCAAAGGCCAGAGGAATCACATGAAGAACGCCGGGCATGAGAAAAGGAAGGGCCATTTAAGAGACAAGAAAGCCAGGAAAAGATCAGAGTGGACGTCTGAAGGGATTCTGAGACCGGCCCTTGAACACAGAACTGCTAAAGTGAATGGAAGAAAGCATGAAGTGAAACAAAGCGGAGCATTCCACAGGGCAGCACAGGAAGACAAGACAAAGCAGGAGAGCGACATGGGCAAAGACCAGCGGTTGGAGAACCGAAAGGAGAGAGCAAATGTGTTGAGAATGGTGGTGGCCACTGCGTTAGTCCGGGGAGACTAGAGGAACAAATTCAAGGACACGCATATTGGTATAAGGAAAGGGTTAGCTACAAAAGGAATGGGACATGGAGAAAGCATCCCAGCCCAGTCTAGTCCAAAGTCATAAGTCCGATATTAACCCATATGCCCAAAATCAGTCTATAAAGTCTTCTTCTGACTCACGAAGTCACAGGTCAGTGGGTGCAGAATCCAGGTGCTGGCAGGGCACCTCGCCTCCAGGGCTCAGGGTCCATCAACAGCAGAAGCAATTCTTTGCTGGCAGAGGTCTCCATCTGGCCGCCCCAGCTTCAGAGGTCTGGCTCCATCAGGGCAAAGCTGTGTGGTCTCTCCGCCGGCTTTCTCCAGCTTCTCGAATGCTACCAGTTTGTCTTGCCTGTGATTCATCGTCTCTGAAACGAACCCCCAACAACTGGGGAAGATAGCATCTCATCTTCACGAGGGAAATATCACGAGATTTTCCCGGAGTCTCAGGTGAAAGCCATGCCCACATAGAGGCTTCATTGGCTACTCAATGGCTATCCCCAGATTAACAGGCCAGACTCCACCCCTACATTTCAATCATAAAATGAACATGAGCACATGACTGCCACAGCAACAAATGTACAAACGTGCTTGATGTACAATGGATGGGTGGATGGATTGTGATAAGAACTGTAGGTGCCCCCAATAAAATGATTTTGAGGCCAAAAAAAAGAAAGGAAACATGGCGTCACACATCTCGAGCTAAGAGAACGAAAATAATTCAAGCCTTAGAGGTGTTTGTTGGTATGTTTGTTTTAATCCACCGTGCAAAGCCTTTTGACTGGGTCATAACAAACCATGCGTAACAGTTCGAAGAAATGGGGCTTTCACACCATGTGGCATCTGTACATAGTTCGTGAGGCAGAGGTTGGAACAGAACAGCGGGGCAGTATGTGGTGTCAAGTCAGAAAAGGTTGACATCAGGCACTGTAGTTTTGTCCGAGGATGCTCTCCTTTTTGGGAGTCTTCTCCACTCTAACTTGGCGAACCCTCTTCTTCCCAGAAAGTCTGTAATATCAACATGAATAACGTTCCTTGGGGGGATAGCTCCACCAGCCCCACTGACTGGATTATGGGGTGTCTGAGTGGCCCCTGCTCTAAGTTTATGCATTAGCACCGTGATAGCTCCCTTTTGACCCGTGAGACTCGTGACTCTACATACCCTTGGGTTTTGAAATGGGACCTGTTGCCCCTGTGATTCCCTTCACGTTGGCTAAACTATATGTCTTTTCTCATCAGACCTTAAAGCATACTCCATTACCCCAAACAGCCCAACCGCTGGTTGTGAGGGGCAAGGACTCAAGTGGTGTGGGGTGCCCACAAGTCGGGTTCTCAGCCCTTAACTATGCAAAAGAATTTGGAGTCTGTGAAACTGGGACCCATAAAAAATTTCTTCTACACCCCCCCCCCCCCGCGCCAGTTTCTTGAGACCCTTGATACTGATTCAAGGATTTCCTCAAGGATCCTTCCTTAGACCAGAATGTTAAACCACTCTGCTCTTTGAAAGGTGTTGTCATTTTCCAGTCTTCCGCTTCTAACTTGTCTTTTGGGATTGCACAGAAAGGGGAGGAGATTGAGACCTTGGGGTGTTTGACTTGACTTCTATTACCCTGATGATCATAATAAAGCGGGTTTATTGGTAGACTAGCTCTTGTCTCTTAGGCACGGGGTTTCCCATCTCTACAATGGTTTTTTAAGGTTCCAGGGTGTTTTAACATCAAAATGCTATGTGGTTATTTTACTAGGAAGTAAGTGAAGGCCCTTAGAAATGTGCTGCCCAGAGCACTAATGACAGCCAGCCCTCCTCAGGGTGAAGCCAGCAAGGAGGCACGGCTTCCGATCAATGCCTTGCTCCGATTTCTCTTAATCCAGGGAAGCCCTTGTCACCATCCCTACCGCCATAAATGTCACAGCACAGCAGCGAGAAGGCTGCTCCCGGGTCACACTTTCTCCTTATTAGCGATGTCACTGAGGGCAGGCGGTCCCTTAACTTGTCTGGGATCGTATTTCCTGCCTCCTGGGGTTCAAAGGTGATGATGCTCCTCCGTTGGAAAAGTCTGTTTTGCAATGCGTTTCAGTGGGGCTTGGTTATCAGGATTACCTACAGAACTCGCAAAAAATATATATATATACTGATTCCCAGTCCCTGATGTTGGTATATTTTAGGAAAGTCCCACGGGTGAGCGAGTCCCAGATTGACTTAAGATTCCATTTTCAGTCTGCCAGTGTCTACTCAGCAACCCACGGTGGTACTGAATGTCGCCTCCAGCACAGCCCACTCTCCCTGCCTATTTTTTCTAAGGCCCCCTTAACCTAGTCCAAGGACTCCTGGTGGCACAGCTGTTAAAGCGCTCCCCTGCTAGCAGAAAGGTCGATGGTTCCAATCTACCGGCCGCTCCATCAGAGACAGCCGTGGCGGCCCACTTCGGTACCCCGGGGGGCGGCCGTGTGCTCTGTCTCGTGTGGTGGCTGTGGGTCAGAATCAAGGGGTGAGAGGCAAGGGTGGGTGGGTTAGCAGAGCTCCCTCCTCACCTGCCCCCTGCCCTGCAGGGGTCGCAATTATTTTGACCTCCGTGTCTGTCTTCGTCCACCCTGTGCTACACCTCCCCCCACCCCCACCGGAATGACCATTATTTCTTTTTTCTGAATTATATACAAGATTAAAGGGCTTGGTGAGGTGGTGTTCATGACTTAGACTAAAGACCGCAAGATCAGCGGTTCAAAACCCTCGGGTACTCCCAGGGAGAAAGATGAGGCTTTCTACCCCAATGAGGATGGTCAGCCTCAGGAACCCAATGGGTAGCCCTGCCCCGTCCCCCAGGGCTGCTGTAGTCACGATTGACTTCTTAGCAGCTTCAGTCCCTGCTCTGCCCGGTGTCCCTACCATCATTCAGCACGGGCTTTGAGAATTTTAAAGGAAAATCACCCCTTTCACCATAGTTAGACAACTCCAAATTGAGGTCTGGATTCTGTGCCAGGCCCCAACCCACACTGAGGGTTAGACAAAAAGCCCGGCCCCAACTTCTGGAACGTTTCCCATATCCCCTCTCCACAGCACCCTCTGCCTTCAGCCGACACTGCCCTGCCTCTTCATGTGGCACAACTTGCTCTCTTGTGAAAGTTAGATGTGGATTCAAATACACGAGAGGGCTTCTAAAAGTTCATGGGGGCACGCGCTTGAAAAATAAGGGGCATTTTTTTTTCCTGGAAGGTCCTGCTTTTTCTTGAGCACAGCCCACTCTCTCTGGGTGCATTTTTTCCTTCAACTGGACAGGGAAGACCATTACCTGTAAGACTTTCCAGGAGCCTGGCAGTGTTGTGGTTCGGTGAGGGGCTGCTAACCACCTCTCCTCGGGAGAAAGATGAGACTTGCTACAAACCTAAAGAATTGTCATTTTGGAAATCCCCGGGGCAGGGAGTGGGGGCAGTTATCCCCTGGCCTACAGAGTTAGCACGAGTCAGAATTGACTCAGGGGCAGTGGTAAGGAAGATATCCATTCCCCTGTGTGTGTGTGTGTGTGTTTTTTTTTTTTGGGGGGGGGGCATCTCTGTCTTCTGGTGGTTGTGGGAGCTACCCAGCGCTGCTCCAAGAGCTGCTGCTGGATTTGAACTGCCAAACCTACGGGCCGCAGTCCTGCACTCAACCACTTACGCCACTGGGGCTCAGCCTCTGTGTGTGCTTTTAATACTTTTAAATTACTTGAGAGCCAAAACTACATCTCCCTCATATTTGCTTCTCCTTTCAGTGGTTTTGAAAATGTGGTCTCCCGGCCTGCAGCATCAGCTGCTCCGGGCAACTGACTAGAACTTGCTTGGCCCTCTGGGGTCTACCAGCTGCACAAAGGGGTGGGGGGAACCAACTGCACATGTTTGACAAGCCCTCCAGGTGATTCTGATGCATGACAAAGGCTGAAGACCCCCGTCTCAGAGCGCTGCTGTCTGGCTTGCCTCAGTGACGGCCTCTCGTATCTCTGTCCAGTAACCCTTGACCAGTTAAGTGTGTGGCACATTGAGGACGGGCGTTTCAGCCTTGTCGTCCTCCTGTTTTTCATTGGGAGTCCGGCTTATATGCACAAACTCATGGATCGCTTCATCCACTGGACAGATGAAGCAGATTGGTTCTCATGCAGAAGAAGCCCTTAGCCCATGATTCTACCGAATGGATTAGCAGGCAAGCACTTATCAGTAGGGTGAGAGGCCCCACATCACTGTTATGTAGGGGGGATATCAACTAATTCAGGTCTCGTGTACTATGGAAAATAACACCCCAAAAAGCATAATCCCTCTCACACACACACAACCATTTTCCCCAGTTAAGCCAATGACTTCAAAACCATTTGGGATGTTCTGTTCATGCATTAATAAATTGAGAGCTGGCTGAACTGCTCAAAATGCAGGCCTGGTCGCTCGGTTCTGAGCCCCTTATGACCAGATGTGGGAGGTTGGGAGTGCACAGTCTGTTGTACAGGGGTGGGAATCCGCCCCGACCATGCTGGTACCAGAGGTGGGCTACAGAAATTTTATGTAGTTTCTGACTGCAGATGATAGCATCCTTGTCGTACACGTTCCTTAAAAAAAAAAAAAAAAAAAAAAAAAAACAGCTGTCCTCAAAAGGTGACCTTTAATTGTATGCAAGGCTAGGACACGCTGAGTAAACACCTAGGCTTGCCTCTGTAACTGCTCTGCCAACGGAAAGGCTTAGGATCGACAGGCTCATGGGTAGACGAGAGCCCCAAGCTCCAGCAGTTCAGTGTGCACACTCAAAGAGGCCGTTGCGCCAGCCAATTCCCCCTTCCTGCTTGTGACTGAATGCCTTCGTCGCCTGCCCACTTGGTATTTGATGGGCACTCTGGGCAGTGGTCATCTCGGGCTGAGGTTTAAACAGAGACGCAGTTTCCTCGCTGACCTTTATCTTTCGCAAGACGTAAAAGAGCACTGTTTTTTCTCTCCTCCCCCCTGCCCCAGCCTCTGCTCTTTACTCCCCACCGGTCTCAAACGTGTGGTTGTTGTCATCGTCACGGCTGGCTTCTCTCCCTCTGCTGAGTGTCCATCCATCCATCCATCATCCATCCATGACGCTCACTGTGTCCACAGCCTGGTTCTTGTGCCCTCCACTTATTGTTTGTCATCCTCACTAACGGTTATGTAAAGTGGGTGCTGCTGTCCCCAGTGGAAAATGAGGGGAGGATCCCAGAGAAGGGAAATCACCTTGTGGGAACCACTTGGGAAGTATGTAGAAGATCCTTGGAGAGCCTGGGTCTCTCCTCCCCTCCGACATCCCTGCCCTCGCAAGGCAAGATTTAGGGTCTGGGAATCCTGAGGCCAAATCATACCGTTTCCTGACTCGATTCCTACCTCATGGCATTTGTTTGGTTGTTGTTTTTTTAATTATTTATTTATTTATTTATTTATTTATTTTGAGGGGGGGCATCACTGCTCTCCGGTGGTGGGAGTAGGAGACCCAGCCCCACTGCTGGAATCGAACCTCCATCCCAGTGGGCCGCAGTCCCGTGCACAACCTCTACGCCACTGAGGCTCAGCCCTGTTGCTTTTTTTTTAATAGAGGAGATGATGTTATTGATTAAGAGAAATCTGCTTTGATCATAAGAGGATCATAAGACCTCAGCACACCAAGCTTTGATCATATGGCAAAAGCTAGAGAATGCCTAGGGGAAGCTGGAATTCTCAATAGAGGAGAACTCAGCTGCTGGGTGTAAATGGTTCATTTGACACCACACCCTCGTGAGAAAGCCTGGACTGATTCTCTTTAGCCCAAGAGGAATCTGGTTAGAGAGGGAGGGTGCTTTGGCCAAGGTCATATAGCTAGTAGCGGTTAAAGCTCCGATTTCTAGTCCGGGTTTCCCTTTTTCCAGTCTTCAAAAGAATGTTCAGTTCCTGCTGAAAGCTAGAGACTCACATCCTACTGAATTCTCATTGTGAACTCCTCAAAGGATAGATTGTTTCCACTTTACCCTTGGGAATCCCCACGCATTCTCCATTCACGGTGTTCTTAGTGTCTCAGTAATTCTGTTTTCATAGCACCCTTATGCCCAGGCAGCCCCAACAGACCCATGTACTAAAGAGGAGGACCAAGCTTAACAAGTATTTGTGTCCTAGTAATTTGTTAGCTATTAAAGATGTACATATGTATACATATATAAATAAATTGAAGGACATTTACTGGCAGATGCGAGTGGCTTATGAGTACTTCCCACCTGCTCAGACCTCAGCACACCAAGCTCCCCTGTTGCTGTTCCACATTGATTTCCACAGTTTTTTTCTCCCAGCAGCGCCCCCAAGCCCGTTGGTATTTCTGTGTTCCCCAGACACCATGTGTGCCACGATTTTCTCAGGAACGTCCAGTCTCTTGCAGGGCCACCTTCACTGTGTCATGTTGCCCACCGTCAGAGAACTGCTGGCTTCGGGCAGCACCCATGGCAGTGGGATGGCCATGTCTCACGTGCAGATAGAGCTGATCGCAACTTCCTGACCTTTAGGGGAGACAATGATCGAGTAACTGAATCGAATTACTTTTTTTAGTCGTTTTATTGGGGACTCCGGACAACTTTTATCACAATCTGTACGTACATCTCTTGTGTCGAACACACGTGTACATTTGTTGCCCTCATCATTCTCAAAATGTTCGCTTTCCACTTGAGCCCCTGCTATCACCTCCGCATTTTCCCCCTCCCTCCCTGCTCCCCACTCCCACATGGCCCCCTGATAAGTTAAAAATTATTCTTATTTTTGTCATATCTTAACTGTCCGACGTTCCCTTTCACCCACTTTTCTGTTGTCTCTCCCCCAGGGAGGAGGTTATATGTAGATCCTTGTAATCGGTTCCCCCTTTGTACCCCACCTTCCCTCCACCTTCCCGGTATCGCCACTCTCACGACTGGTCCTGAAGGGATCATCTGTCCTGAAATCCCTGAGTTTCCTGTTCCTGTCTGTACCAGTGTACATCCTCTGGTCTAGCCAGATTTGAAAGGTAGAATTGGGGCCGTGATAGTTGGGGAGAGGGTGGGGAGGGAAGCATTTAAGAACTAGAGAGAAGTTGTATGTTTCATTGTTGCCACACTGCACCCTGACCGGCTCATCTCCTCCCAGAGACCCTTCTGTAAGGGGATGTCTGGTTGCCTACACCCCCTCATTCACAGTGATTTGGTTTTTTTGTTCTTTGATTCCTGATACCTGATTCCTTCGACACCTTGTGATCATATAGACTGGTATGCTTCCTCCATGTGGACTTTGTTGCTTCTGACCTAGATGGTTGCTTGTTTATCCTCAAGCCTTTAAGACCCCAGATACTATATCTTTTAGTAGCCAGCCACCATCAGCTTTCTTCACCA
The DNA here is from genome assembly GCA_004026705.1 of Nesogale talazaci. Lineage (NCBI taxonomy): Eukaryota > Metazoa > Chordata > Mammalia > Afrosoricida > Tenrecidae > Nesogale > Nesogale talazaci. The sequence goes on from PVJH01026868.1 coordinate 13,326, forward strand.
CATTTGCCTATGCACCCATTTGTCTTCAGCAATCATGCTGGAAAGTGAGCATCATGTCATGCCAGTTTAATAGAACAAAGTGTTCTTGCATTGAGGGAGTACTTGAGTGGAGGCCCAATGTCCATCTGCTACCTTAGTATTAAACCGATAAATATATGCATATAGCTAGGGACTCAAGGGAAAAGGTGGATGATTGAAGAACTATAATAGCAGCGGACTTGTGAAGGTGCCTGGCACTGTATGTTTATTTATGTATTGTGAAAAATGATGTACGAGCCCCCAATAAAATGATTTAATAATATATATGCATTATACATCTATTTCCCCATCATCCTATATAAATATATATGCATACCTGTATTTTTTTTGGGGGGGGGGCATCACTGCTCTCCGGTGGTGGGAGTAGGAGGCCCAGCCCCACTGCTGGAATTGAACCTCCGTCCCAGTGGGCCGCAGTCCCGCGCACAACCACTACGCCACCGGGGCTCAGCCCTGCATGCCTGTATTTAGATCTCTATCAATGCCCTTTGCCTCCGAGTTCTTTCCTCTATTTCCTTTGACTTTCCTCTTGTCCCACTATCATGCTCAGCCTTCATTTGGGTTTCAGTAATTCCTCTCGGGTACGCTGCCCTTGATCAAGCCCTACCAGCCTCTCACCCTTCTCACCACTGATTTTGGATCATTTGTTGTTCCCTTGTCCTGGGGTTGGCTAGCACCACTTCCTTGAATCGAATTAATTTTAATTCATTGTAAAAAACGTAAGTGTCATTAACAACAAAAGGACAAGATTCATGTATAATTTACCTGTTTCCTGGAGTGTTTAGTTCTGTGCCTTGCATCTAGTATATGCCCCAAAAATGTATATCGAAAGAAAGAGAAAACTCCCTCACACTCTGGAGTCTGGAGTTTATAAAATCAGCTAAAAGACACAGAGGCACTGGAATCACAGAAAGACCGTCATTGTAGATGCCTGATACTTTTTGGCTTCTTTCATTGAAACGTGCCATATATCTAGTCCACAAAGTCAGTCTTCATCCTACGTGGGTGAATTGCCGCCGAGATCTTAAACCCTCATGGGTGTCCATCTAAGACGCAAACATTGGTCTCTCCCTATTTAGAAGACATTAAAGTAATGAAAATTGAAGACATAGGGAAACAATTAGTCCAATGGACTAATAGACCATGTAACCCTCACAACCCTGAGGCCAGGAAAAACTAGATGGCGCCCAACTAACACTGCCAATTGCTTGGAAATGGAGCACTTTGGAAAATCCTGGGTTGAATGGGGAGAAGATGTGGCACAAAACTCACAATCATGAAGGGCTACCAGGCCTGCTGGTCAGTTATGAGATCTGTGGAATCCCCAAGAATTTTAGCCCTGAGGATCTGGAATTGAATTCCCCCATGGGGTCTAATTTTCAGCCACGCAACAGACAGGCCAATAAGGGGCATAATAGCACCATTGATGGCACACACCTCACAATGATTGACCATCAGGGACTGAGGGGGCAGCAGCGATGAAGGACAGAGTGTAGAAGGGCCAGTAATGAGAGAGAAATGGAGACCAGAAATGCAGGAGGCGGTGCTGTACTGAAGGGATTGAGGTGAGGCATTATGCATGGAGGGTACAGCTGATGATATGTGAGCTTTAATACACACATAGATGTAATGGTGGATCAGTGAATGTGTTGCTTCAAACAAAAACCCAGGCCCTTGAAAAGCCGCCTGGATGTTGGTTGTGGATTTACACCTCAAAATTAACGGCAGCAGCATTCGAAACTCCACCCACTTGAACTAGTAAAGGGTTAGCAGGCTCCTTGGTTCAGATGGAGGGTCACACCCTGGCTCCTCACCTTTGTGCTTTGATTTGTCCCAGTTTTTCTTCAAGTCAACCACATCACAGATTGCATTGAGGCCAAGGCTGTTCCATTGAATTTCTTGGAACAAGGCCTCCTGCCTCCCTAGGGAGCCAGAGTCCCTCACTGTCAGCACGCGTAAGACCTTGCACATACACATCTTTCCATCTCAGACGCGTCATCCCCGGTCAGCCTCCTGAACCCCTGTGGGGTGCACTTAGACGCAACAAGGAAGACGTGGGCAGAAAAACCAGGCAAGAGGCCGATGTTGCCGCATTAGGGGGCCACTCTCCCTTCTTAAGTACAAAGTCAATGTCCAAGCAGAACTGTGAACGGTGCTGAGGTGATGGAAGTGTTTGCTCCGAGATAAACACTTCCCCTGTCCTTCCCAGGCACAGAAATGATTTGTCATTTCAAAAACCTGAGGATGGGTGGCAAGGCCGCTGCAGATTGACAGCTCTTGTTCTATGTGCCTGCTTTCTTGAAGGCTTATGGGTACTAGAAATAAAGCATATCCCAGGGCCTACTCTTCTCTGGGCCCCATGACCCGTGATGCACTGGTAACGGTGAGACTCCAGCAGCCCTGTGGACGGTCTCTGCAGTGGCCGTGTCCCCTCGGAAACTCCCAAGTAGCAGAGCAGGCAGCAGGGGAAGAATTGTGGGTAGCAATTTGGGGTGTTAAAATATTAACACATTTTTACATATTTAATGCGGTTTCCTTTTTAAATAGTAGGCAGATTATGGCCCAGGAACAGTAGGTTTATTTCAAATTAATATTTAAACGTTTTTTTTTTTTTTTAAAGGGAGGAACTACTTAGCCATAAATACATTCCGTTTCCTCTAAACAAGAGACGACTTTTCTTTTCTCGGTTTGCGTACCAGTCGATTTGGGGTTGACTTTGAGGATGGTAACCTGCAAAAGGAAACTAGGGGTGGGGGTGGGGAGCGAGAAGAGATTGTCTTAAAACATCATAACTTGCCATCACTCTGCTGGTCAGCATCTGAGCACCTACATGGTGCCGGATCGATGGTCTCTGAACAGAGGGAGCCGAGGCAGATGTCACAGAGGAACTTTCATGCCTGGGCCTGAGGTGGGCGGGGGAGCCCTCCGCGCTACCCTTAGGGCTGTGACACTTGAGTCTGGCCTCTGGAGAGCAGTCCCGAAGGCACCTTTTCTCTCTTCCTCTCTAGCTCAGATCCCACTCCTTGTGAAGAATCTGTCCTCGGGAAGGAAGCGAGGCCCCCCGGGGTCTTCTCTCATTTCTCCTCTCTCCCCCCAGGCGAAGATGCCTTTCGATGGCAACAAACTGTATTGCAGTGAGGTGCTGGCCATCCTGCTCCAGGACAGTGACGGTGAGGCTCGCGCCGGTATTGACGTTCTGTTAGGAGAGGAGCCAGGCTCGTTTCAGAGCGTGACAGCCAGTGCTCTTGCCTTCGGCATCCCCTTGCTCTCCCTCGCGCTCTCCGCGCAGCTTTTGTCCCCTGTCAAGCCGTATCGATTCTGTTTGCTGATGTATCAGTGTTAGACGCCTGTAAAATCTGACACTTAGCTTCATTTTTTTCCCCCCTGCCTCTATCCCCCCCCCCCGCCCCCCTTTTAGAAAACAGGGAATTGCTCGGGGAGCTGGATGGAATCGATGTGCTTCTGCAGCAGTTATCGGTGAGTAATTCTGAGGCTTCCTGTCTGCCAGGAAGATGGGGGCCTGCCCGGAATGGGGGTGCAGCTGGAACTGGTGGGCAGGAACCAGCCACCTGATGAGACCCATGTGGAAGGAAGACTGTTGACAGGGTAACGTTACATTGGAGGGACATGGCCCGTCTCCTGTCTCAGTCCCGTGCTTTTTGTCACTGGATGTCATTGCGTCTCTCCGGTTTGCACTTCTTCTCTGAGAGAGTTTTTGTCAGTCTCATTGTCTGTTCTTGGACCCCAAACACCCAATTACTCACACAGCCGGCCCACTCCCAACGTCCTCTGCTCCGTTCCTTTCAACCTGCCACTGAGATGCAGTCAGTTCACGGGGGTCCCGAGAAGTCCACGTTCCCGTGCACCAGCCAGGGTGGGGAAGGGCGGGTGGGACGGGAGCCTGAGAGGAGAAACGGGAAATAGCCGTTTGCACGCCATGAGAGATGTAAACCCAGTTGGAATGTCTCTCGGCTGGCTTGCTGAAAATGGTGTTAAGATTTCTCCTAACAGACCTCATCTGGGCTCCTCCAGAAACCAGGCTGAAAATAGAACCTTTGGATGAGAACTTGAGAGTGTTGGAGCGTCTGAGATCTCAGTTTGCATACACCGTCTGGCTGCTCGCAAGCAAACAGCCCAAGTGCTTGGCTTCCGCCCCCAGCAGAGTTTTTCCATGTGAATCCGCTTCCAGGTCTAGGAAGGTGCTTAGTCTCGCTCCTGCCAGATTATTGGTTATTTGGTACTCGGTTGTCTGGGGATGCATATCCTGTTGAAAGGTCCTCACCACCACCACCACCACCACCCCGTGGTACATCTTTGGCAAAGACACACTTTTGCTTTAAACCCTTCATGTGACTAGGAAACTCTTCCTTCTGTTGAACCAAGACCTGCCCCGCGCTGGACTGGGGTAGGAAAGGGCAGTGGCTGGGTCAGGCAGGTGGGAGGTGCCTGGCACAGTTCTTTTTCTTCACCTGGCTACCGACTGCAGGGCAGCTTCCCTTATTCACACGGTTACCTGTGTCTGTTATGGCATTTGTAGAGCTGTGCTTATATTTTTCCGTTGGGGAAAAAAAAAAATGTTCGGGGCTTTTGTTTCTGACCTCTCCCGGAAACTATCGATCGCTCGTGAAGCCACCGGTCCGCCCAGTGTCTTGATGTTTTTGTGTGTTCGTTTCCTTTCAACTGGCCGGATGCCTAGGAATCAAAGAGACGAGTGGGAAAGGAGGCCAGGTTTCTTGACTGTGGTTCCGTAACTTCACGAGGGAGGTTCTAGGGGCCGGGCCGGCTGTGTGCCCTGCGGGGTGATGGCCGATCCAGACACGCCCTCAGGGCCCTGTGCCTCCCGCTGTCTTCTGCCTGGCAGGTGTTTAAAAGACACAACCCCAGCACCGCCGAGGAGCAGGAAATGATGGAGAACCTCTTCGATGCGCTCTGCTCCTGCCTGATGCTCAGTTCCAATCGGGAGCGTTTCCTGAAGGGCGAGGGGCTTCAGCTGATGAACCTCATGCTCAGGTCAGTTTCTCCTCCCGCTGCTCTCCGGTCTGCCTTCGCCCGCCTCCTCCCGGGTCGTCTGGCGTCAAGCGCATGTGCCCGTGCTAGGATAGTCTCTTGGGTTTCCTAGCCACGCAGAGCAGTAAGATCTTCAGTCACGTGCCAGTGCCTCTCTTCGAAACAAGGCCAGGCTGCTGCCACTGCTCTGGCTGTGTACGACCGGGTGGATTGCGGTCGTGGTGACGCTGCCCCGGATGGTCCTCTTCCTGCGAGCAGTGGCGGAGCCTTTTCTCCCACAGAGTAGCTAGCCGATTTGAACCGCCAACCTTTCGGATAGTAGCCAAGTCCCTAAGTGCTTTGCCACCCCAGCTGCCCAAATCAGATAAAGAGTCAACAGTTTATTTCTGGTTTGTCTGGACCCGCTTGTGTCAACGGGTCACTGGACCCACCCCCACCCCAGAAGGGAGCAGTTGTCTTGCTTGCCCCTCGCTTGTGAGTTGATTTGGGGGAAGTTAATAACTTCTGAGCCTATCCCATGTTAATTTCTTACCTTAGCCCACACTTTGGTATGTCACTCCCACAGACCCCGCGTAGCCCATTTACTTATCATCCCATATTTGGGTCACAGACAGCAGAATATCTTTGTCTCCCCTCCGCCTTTGTTGATTCAGCAACGAACTGGCCTTGTGTGGAATGCCGAGCACGGGAGCAGGAAATGTGTACAGTGGATCTGTGCTTCCTCCACGGGATTTTCTGTGTTATTCAATTATCAATGCTCAAATTCTGGCAAATACTTAAGTGGGCAGCATCTCAGTACAGTCACTGAGCCCTAAAGTTGGAAGCAAGAGAGATAGCCCCTCCCTCCCTCCCTCCCTCCCTCCCTTTCTTTCTCTTGGTGTTTTCAGAAATGTGGGTAGGAATGGGACTGGAGTGGGCCGAGAGGGCACAGAGTAATCAGAGTGTGGGGTAGGTTTCGGAGAGGCACCAGGGTGTGTTGGGTTTTGTTTTTCGCATAGCCAGAAGACTTGAATCATTATGGAATGGTTCTGTAGGACATCGAGCCCAGGTTTGCCCTTGTGAAACGTCCATGCATTGAAAATGCTGTCAGAATGAGGTATTTATTTGAACAATTTACAACGTTAGTGGCCGTGTCCTTATTTAAATAATTTAGAATAGAAACGTGCCCAACCGCTGCTAACACTTCGGTGTGGCCTGGGGAAGCGCTCGGCGTACGGAGAAGAAAGGAAGGTAAGTATCAATACTGGGACCAGCTCACGACCCTTCTTGGTGTGTTGAGTCCCTGCCATTCGTTTCCTATAACGGCTTGCTTTGTGTTGAACAGCTTTTGCAGACCTGCCACGCGAGCCACGGTTTGCTCTTAAAGTGAACGTCAGCATATTGAGGGAGTTGGGTTGCCCCATGTAGTGCTAGCAGAGTTGCCAGTTGCTGCCTCATGGGTCAAAGGGAAGATCCTTCCTCAGCTCACCTAGTATTCTTCTGTTCTTAGTACTGACGCTGTTTTCGACATTTTGCTATTATGAGAAAGTCTACAATGTCCACTTTTGCCTTTTAAACTAGTTCTGCATTTAAGATTGTGGAGGCATGTGTGTTGAAAGCCTCTTTTCTTTCTTTCTTTCTTTTTTTTTTTTTGAAAGCCTCTTTTCTTTCGTTATTTTTTAAAATCATTTTATTGGGGGTTCATACAACTCTTATCACAATCCAAACATCCATCCGTTGTATGGCAAGCACATTTGTCCATTTGTTGCCCTCATCATTCTCAAAGCATTTGCTTTCTACTTAAGCCCTTGGTATCAGCTCCTCGTTTTCCCCCCTCCCTCCCCACTCCTCCTTCCATCCTGAACCCATGATCATTTATAAATTATTATTTGTCATATCTTACACTGTCAATGTCTCCCTTCACCCATTTCCCTGTTGTCCCTATCCCAGGGAGGAAGCTATATGTAGATCCTTATAATCGGTTTCCCCTTTCTACCCCACCTTCCCTCCGTCCTCCCGGTATTGCCACTCTCATCACTGAAAGGATCATCTGTCCTGAATTCCCCATGTTTCCGACTCCTAGCCATACCAGTGTACATACTCTGGAGCCAGATTTGTAAGGTACACTTGAGATCATGATGGGGGAGACAGGGAGAGAAGCATTCAAGAACTAGAGAAAAGCTGTATATTTCATCATTGTTACACTGCACCCTGACTGGCTCATCTCCTCCCAGAGACCCTTCTGTAAGGAGATCTCCTGTTACTTAGAGATGGGCTTTGGGTCCCCAATCTCTACTCCCCCTCATTTACAATGATATAATTTTTAGTTCTTTGATGCCAGATACCTGGTCTCTTCGACACCTCATGGTCACATAAGCTGATGTGCTTCTTTTCTGTGGTCTTTGTTGCTTCTCGGCTAGATGGCCACTTATTTACCCTCAAGCCTTTAAGACCCCAGACGCTATATCTTTGTATAGCCGGGCACCATCAGCTTTCTTCACTACATTTGCGGATGCACACATTTGTCATCAGCGATCATATCAGGAAGGTGGGCATGCAGTGATATGATTTGTTTTTTTGATGTCTGATAACTGATTCCTTTGACCCCCCAAACCTGTTCTCTTTAAAGGTTTGCATGGGCCTAAGGATGCAGTGTGTGTTTTCATTTCTACTGTGGATACCAGGCCTTAGATTGATTGAAAGTCTTCCTTTGAGGAATTGCTTTTGCAAAAAGATTTTTTTTTTTTTCAAGTGCAGAGAGGAGCAGGGAAATTACTCAGAGGTCTTCAGCGTGTAGCTGAGTTTTGCTCACTTTACTCTCTCGGGTCTTTTGTTAGTTTGTCTGCTTTAGCCTTTTAATTGCCTGTCCCTTTGTTGGGATGACCCACCTCTGCCAAGCAAATAGCAGGGGAAGGGAGCGAATTCGACTTCTTAGGCCATCTAACCATAAAACTATGCTCCACAGGGATTTGACTTCTTCCGGCTCTGAGCTGCCAGTGCCTTCGGAGGGTTGAGTGCACATCTGAAGTGATGTATTCTTGTAGTATATGGCTTGGTAATGTGCAGTCGTGGGGCACTGAATAAATAACCAGAATTATGGGTTCTTCAAACAGGAATGCTAAGGTTTTGGTAAGGCTAATTAAAGAGCGGAGCACCGAACGGCTTAGAAACTCTACCTCTCCAGGACCGCCTAGCTTTTTCCTTTTTCCTTTTTTTTAATGAAGAAGTTGCTGTAAGATTAATTCTCTTGCATTAATTAGCCATATTAGCAGACTCAGCACTTCCTGTTTTTGTCTTTCCCATGCATTTTGTTCTCTGTTATTCTTCTTCTTCCGACTCCCAGGTGGAAATTTTAATTGGAAGGGAATATTCTCCTTTTCCCCCTGATCTTCTGACTGTCTAGAGAGAGGCCGTGAGAGAGGAGGAAGCTGCAACACTAAGTATAAATCTTTATTTCAATTCAGTCATGCATCAAACAACTCCAACATTCCCTCTTGGAGAGGCATGAAAGGATAAGCTTAGAGGCTGAAGCGAATGTGACTGTCGGGGTGTAACTCTTATTCTTACCACCCTGGTTGTTTTGACTGAATTACTATAAACTTTTTGGCCTGTGACCCTCAGTTTCTGCATCGGACCAATGGGGATAAATCATGCCAGATTCACAGGAATGTTACGGGAGTGAAAGAGACCACCTGTGAAGTAGCCTGAGACAGGTCTTTCCAGGTCATAAGCATGTTGCTATTGAAACACTGATACAGTATCATGTTAAGTGCTCAGTTTCCACGGAGACAAATAACAGAATGACAGCCATCAAAGGCTCAAAGGCTAGTGGAGGTGGCAGATAGTAAATAAGAGTAGTAGTATTTAATGTAGTAACTTGAAAGGGCAGTGCCCACTGAGGTGTGAGAACAGATTCAAGGAGCATTTAGCTCTGTATGTCAACATGCGTGCCTTCGTCCCCACCCCCCCCCACCCCCATTCTTGATTGCTTTTAGTCAAGGGGGTCACAAATAAGATAGTCGGTTATGAATACACAACATCTTTGCACTTAAAGCACATATGTGCATACCTGCTTACAGTCCCCACTTCAGGATCTTGATCAGCTTTATGGAGGCATAAGGTCACATACACTAACCATACCCACTTCCTGTGTGTGGTTGTGATTTTGACAGATACATGTGACTTTACTTCCTCCATCACAATGAAGATACAGACTAGTACTGTCCAGTAGAAATACAATGTGAGCAAAATATGTCATCCCAATTTTTATAGTAGCACATTTTAGAGAGTTAAAAGAAACAGATGAAGTCACTTTTAATAATAGATGAAGAAACATCGAAAGTGTAAAAAAAAAAAAGAGGAATGAAAAGATAATGGATTTTTTTCAGAAGCTAAAGCTTTCCAGAAGCTCCCACAGTTTATTTAACCAAATATCCTGGGGGGCGGGGGGAGTGCTTCATACGACATTGTGCTTCATCCGACATTGTTGCTGAGTCATTTTACATGATTTTCCACCCCAGTCTTCAAAATCCAATGTGTATTCTAGTTACATTTCAGTTCAAATGTCATATATTCACCTGCATATAAAACTTTACAATTGAAAAAGTAAATTCTTCGACCCAAATTATTTTCCAATAACCAAATTGAAAAGCTTTTTGTAAAATTGAAACTTTAAAGTAACTTATACAAACTTTTAAACTTAGTTTTTCACTTGAACTAGCCATTTCACACATGGCTACAGGCAGCTATACATACAAATCATTTCTATCACTTCAAAAAGTTCTGTTGACTCTCATCTCTGTTTTTGCCAAGCCTGTAGTACCTTTATTATTATTAATTTATAGTAAGACTTACAGTCAGGTATGTGAGTCCTCCAACTTACCTGTATGTAAGCTGAGTTTTCAGCACATTTTTAAATTGCAATTTATTCGGTGCCTCAGCTGATATTTGGGTCAGCTTATACTCAAGTACATACAGTAACTCTTATTTTTAAAATGGTTTTAAGTCGGTATATTCATTTGTCTTTTTATGTAAATTTTAGAATCAGCCCATCAATTCCAGAAGGCTAAACTCTGCAAAGGCTTTGGTTAGCATTACCCTGAGACTTGATCATTTTGGGGGAATAGATATTATCCTGTAAGTGAATTTTTTAATCCATGAACATAGTATATTTTTTCATGGACTTAAATCTTTGGCTTCTTTCGTTGATGTTCTAATATTGCTGAATATTTTATGAGTCACATTAAAAAAGTTTGTATAAAAACAGAATGAAATGATAATGGAACTTTTTTCATAAACATTTTGAAGCGTGCTCGCTTCGGCAGCACATATACTAAACTTGGAATGATACAGAGAAGATTAGCATGGCCCCTGCACAAAGATGACACATAAACATTTTGAAGCCATTTTGTATCTTTCTTCCTAGAAGTTTTCAATTTTATGCAGCTTTCCAGAATGTAAAAGATGCTTATAATCATAGTTCATATTTTTCTTTTCTATACATAATGCCCCTTTTTTAAGATTTCCTAATGTTACATATTCAACTTTGTCAACTTTCTTCCTCAGTTCAACTCTTGAGAAGGGATTGTTGTCCCTTTGTTTTGTTGCAAGGGCCTTTCTTTAAACTAAGATCTAGGTCTTTATTTTAAATTTATATTTGGTACTTGTTTTATGCCTTTGTCTCTGCTCTTCCACTTTCTTTCGGACTGCTTTTGCCCCTTTTTTTAGTCAGCATTTGTGAGCTGAACCAGTTGAGATGTCTGTGGTGTTGGCTATTGTTTCTGCTGTTGTCTTCAATGAGGACATAAACAAGATCATCTCCTTAGTATTTGATGTGGACGGTCTGCCCGAGGGGCTTCATCTTTAACTCTGCCTCATCCTTTCTTAAAACGAGTTATGCAATTGGAAACTGCTTTGGGTCTACTCACGTTGGGGGCATTGATCCCATAAACTTTTCGTCCAGTATCAATGGCTTCACCACAAATGTGATATTTTCTTCTTACATCCATTTGAGCAGAATTTACGACAACCAGGCACTCTTTTCAAATTTATGCCTGCCTCAAACTGGATCCTGGTTCAGACTCGTTTTAACAAGGTAACATGAGCTTTATTTGGGTGGTAAACAATCTTGAAATGCAGGATGATTTCCTTCCCCAGAATACATATTTTCTATGGAATTTTTGAAGTTTTGGTTATGCATTTCTCCTCTGTCCTTCTTGGCTTCCTTTGCATGTTCTCCTTGAACCATTGTTCAGCAAGCACATGCTCATTGCTTTGTTCGGAATCTTGGGTTCTTTACTCCCAAATAAACTTGCCATCACTGTTGCACTCAGTGAACACGTTTGGGATTCTTTGATGACTGTGGGTGTGTCGTGTGAACTGTCCCATCCCTTTATCCTTAGCTCTCCACGTCCCTGTTGCTGTGGTCCTTACGTGTGGCTCTTGTTAGGAAGGTGGAGCTTGAGAATCGAGAGTGTGAGTCTGTCTTTCAGGAGCGGACTCTACAGTTGCCTGTATAGCACCGCAGGCAGCCAGCTGGTCTTCCTAAGAAGCTGAATCTCCTCTGGCCCTTTATTGTAACGCCAGTGATTCCTCCCCCTTTTCCTGTCGGGTTTGTTGTGTCCTGGTGGTTTGGTTGATGGCTTGGTTTGTTGGTTTTCATGTACTTGGGGGCAGCTTCATCCTGTTTTTGTTTTTGTTTTATTCTGCGGAGACTTGAAAGTTACTCTTCCTATTTCTTTTCTGGCAGAAAGATGAGGACATTTGTTCCTTTCAAGATTTAAAGGGGTGTGTGAGTTGAGATGGGCTGGCTGTAAGACAGTGGGATTTGGTTTATTATGGGTTGTTCCCCTACTAGTGCTTACCCTTTTAAACATGGAAACTTTTTTCCAGCAAGAGCTAAATTTTAATAACAAAATAAATGTATTTTTCAGTGAAATCGAAGAAACAAAAGTTTGTATTAAATACTACATCTTTTGGGGTGAGGACACCATACTTAAAAAATATATGTATGTATTGTGAAATAGTTATTCCTAATTGCACATTAATGAAATTTTGTCTTTATCATTTTATTGGGGGGTTCGTTCAATTCTTATCACAATTCATACATCCATCCATTGTGTCAAACATATTTGTACATTTGTTGCCATCATCATTCTCAAAATATTTTCTCTACTTGAGCCCTTGGTATCAGCTCCTCATTTCCCCCCCTCCTTCTCAGCTCCCCCCCCCCCCCCGCCTCACAAGCTCTTATAAATTATTCTTTGTCATGTCCTACACTGTCTGATGCCTCCCTTTACCCACTTTCCTGTTGTCGGTCTCCCAGGGAAGGGGTTCTATGTAGGTCCTTGTGATTATTTCCCCCTTGTACCCTACCTTCCCTTCCCTCTCCTGTTATCGCTACTCTCATTATTGGCCCTGAGGGGTTTGTCTGTCCTGGATTCCCTGTGTTTCCAATTCTTAGCTGTACCAGTGTACATGCTCTGGTCTAGTCAGATTTGTAAGATAGAATTGGGATCCTGAGAGTGGGGGTGGGGGTTGGGGGGAAGAGGCATGAGAGACCTAGAGGAAAGTTGTGTTTCATCAGTGCTCTACTGCACCCTGACTGGCTCAGCTCCTCCCCACGGCCCTTCTGTAAGGGGATGTCCAGTTGCCTACAGATGGGCTTCGGGTCCCCATGCCGCACTCCCCCTCATTCACAATGATTTGATTTTTTGGTTCTTTGATTCCTGATACCTGATCCCATCGATATCTTGTGATCACACAGGCTGGCGAGCTTTGTTACTTCTGAGCTAAATGGCCACTTGTTTACCTTCAAGCCTTTAAGACCCCGGGTGCTATATCTTTTGATAACTGGGCACCATCAGCTTTCTTCAGCACACTTGCTTATGCACCCATTTTGTCTTCAGTGATCGTGTCAGGAAGGTGAGCATCATGGGACGCCAGTTTAATAGAACAAAATGTTCTTGCATTGAGGGAGTACTTGAGTGGAGGCCCTGTGTCCATCTGCTACCTTAATACTAAACCTATAAATATGTGCTCCTAGAGCTATGTCCCCATCATCATGTATAAATACATGTATAATATCATGTATAACTATGTACATGCCTGTATTTAGTCCTCTATAAATGCTCTTTGCCTCCGAGTTCTTTCCTCTATTTCCTTTGACTTTCCTCTTGTCCCACTATCATGCTCAGCCTTCATTTGGGTTTCAGTAATTCCTCTCGGTTATGTTGCCCTTGATCAAGCCCTACCAGGCCTCCTACACCCTCCACCAGGCTTCTATTCAAGGAAAATCAATGAGCAATTTGCTGACATCTTTATTTTGCACCTCTTGTGCCGCGAATTTGTAAAGAATAGATTTTAGCAAGTCAGTGACCTTTCCACCCGCTCTCCCCACCCGTGCCTGTCCGGATGTAGCCGGCAGACGCATCAGGGAGCCTGCCTGCCCTTCTCTCTGGCTGCCTTTTCTGACCGTTCTCCTTCATGCACTCAGGAATCTATTTCAGCTCCTCAAGTGCTTAATGCACTCCGCGCATGCATTAATCCTCGCGGCAAGCATCTCGCCTGTAACTTCTTTGTTCGCAGCCATGCCCACCGGGTGCTGGTCACCCTGTTGACTCTCCCAGCTTTGCCATGGCAACCTCCGAAGGACATTTCCCTTGAACGGCGCCCATTCTCTCTCTGTCTACAATGAGACCTTATTGATTTGCTTGGCTGTGGTCAAAGGAACGCCTCTTCTGGTTCCGACAAAGCTTGGAGAACCTGCCTCTCAGGTGCCGCTCCTCTTTCCCGGGGTTCCTCTCTGGGCAGATGACCGCAGGACGGAGGGTGCTGCCGGCGGAGAAACTTCCTGTGTTCCGTGTGCGTGTCAAACAGGAGCAAGTTTCTCCAGGAGCTGGCAGCCGAGTCCTCCTCCTGTTACCACCCCTCCCTTGCACACAGTGACTTTCTGTTCTCTGAACCCAGGTGTTGTCGATTCCTTCACGCAGCCCATTCTTTTCTCTGCGTCACTGCCCCTTGACGTTCACGTTGAAATTTCTGGAAGGAAGCGCTCTTCTCTTTTGTCACTTCCTACAAAGCTGTCCCGGCTCCCCGCCCCAGACGTGGTGGGGATTGGTGTGCTCTCTGCTGTGGCATCTCCCTGTGTCAGAGCTCTGGTCTTCCACGGTGGTAACGCTCTGGCTGTGTCTCTGACCGAGCTCCCGGGGCTCCCCGGGAAAGGTTTGCTAAGTGAATGAGAGAAGCCGAGAAACAGGTCAGCGACTGTCTGGCAGACTCCGTAGATAGAAAGAGAGCGGAGTGACTTCTTAGCGCCCGCATTGCCAAGACCTGCATCCCCTGCCTGGGGAGAGGCAGGCCTATTTTCCCGTCAGATCGTCTGTGCGTGAGACGAAGAGCAGAAAAGACCTCGAGGGAGGCCAGAATCCGAGTGGGCTCTCGGCCTGGGCAGGTTGCCCTTGGCAGCTCAGCCCACGTGCACGCTGGGCTTCAGAGCAGAGCCGGCACCAGGTCCATGCTTCGATTTATTCCCCTTGGGGGCACTTGAACTTGTCACCCCTCTTCCTCCATCCGATTCCTGACTATTTCAGGGTCACAGTGTAGCTGCTGATTTCTTAGAACCTCTCTGGGCAAAGTTCCGAGGAGACCTTTATGCAAACTGGTCTGCTCTTTTGTTTCTGGGAACTGTTACTGGAGGACTGACGGGCTTGTCCTTCCCTCACAGGCTGGGTCTCTGGACTCTGCCCATTGGTTCAGATGTTAGTTGCATTGTCAGATGAGACATTTTGTTTTTTTCCCATCCCATGTTAAGAGTGTCTGGATTTCCCAGTGCTTGACAGAATCAATAAAAGGAAAGCTAGTCTGCTGTTGCTTTTTTCTCCCTCTCCCTCTACTGAAGGACAGATGAAGACATCCTGGAAAAGAGGAGTTTGCTGAGGCGATATTTTATAAGGGAAATGTGAGAACTGATGCAGGTAGCTTGCCTAGTGTATGCGTGTTATGGCTAGCGTGTAGCTCGAGTTGAGACTGACTCACCAGGACACCATGTGCACCAGAACAAAGCACATCCTAGCCGTGGACTCTCCCACGGTCACTGCTGTGTTCACCCTCTGTTACAGCCATTGTATCACTCTACCTCCCTACGGGTCTTCTGTGTCTGTGCTGATGCTATATTTTACTTAGCATGACGCCCTTCTCCGGGGATTGATAACATGGTCAAGTATGTGAGATGAAGTCCCACCATCCTTGCTTCTAACGAGCTCATCCAACAAAGATCTGTTTGTTCTTCCAGCAGCCTGTGTTAGAGCCAGTACGCTTTGTCAGCCACAAAGTTTAAAGGCTGGGTGCAGTCTAGCCCTGATGAAACATACAACATTCCTCTAGTTCCTGAATGCTTCCTAAATTCACACACACACACACACACCGCCCCACTATCATGACTCCAGTTCTGCCTTACCAATCTTGCTAGGCCAGAGCATGTACACTGGTACAGATAAGAGCTCTCGACACATGGAATCCAGGACAGAAAAACCCCTCAGGAACAGTAAGGGGAGTAGCAATACCATGAGGATAGGGGGAAAGTGGGAGGAGAAAGGGGAAGCCGTCACAGTGATCAATGTTTTAAACTCCCCACCCCCACCCCAACACACACACACACACACACACACACACACACACGCACATCCAGAGTGATGAAACATGGGTGATGGGTGACAATGGCTGCTGGTGTAAGATGTGAAAATAATAATTTATAATTTATCAAAAGTGGAAGGGTGAGAGAGGGAGGGGGAAATGAGTTAATACTAAGGGCCAAAACAGAAAGAAAATGGGGGGGGGAGGAGAAGATAAGCTGATACCAAGGACTCAAGTAAAAGAAAATGTTTTGAAAAGGATGATGGCAACATATGTAAAATGTGCTTGACATAAGGAATGTATGGACTGTCTGAGCTGTAAGAGCCCCTGATTTAAAACAAACAAACAAAACAAAACAAAAAAAACCCTGGCTCAGATCAGGCAGAGTGTGGTCCTCAAAGTGACATCTTTCCTAATACTATAAAGAGGCTATCACAGATTAGCTCAATGAAATATGTCATTTGATTTCCTGACTGTTACTTCCAGCCATCTTGATTGTGG